>OZ024833.1:21007426-21097426 GCA_964016985.1 Anodontia alba | reverse complement strand
TCAAGAGAAAAAGTGCCTTCGAGCATGCGTAAAATGTGCGGATTAACATCATCCTGCACATGCGCATTCTCATTCGGACGGTTGTTCTATAAAATCCGATGCTTGTGTTTGTGATAAGCGAAAGTGCTGATAAATATGCCCATATGCGCAGGCTGATTATTCGCATGGTGCGGCCGATATAAGCTATGACGTCAGGAGATGTACCAACGGACCAGCGAAGATTCAGATTAACCTGCGCATTTGCGCTATCTGACATTACGAAAGCATGCCTATTCAAATATACTGAAAATTTTACCACCAAAAAATGAAAATTTTAAGATAAAAAAACTGATAGTTTTCATACTTCTGCTCAAAACATAGATTGTGGGTACTCGTTAGAACCGCCTCGACGAGGCGGTTCTAACGAGTACCCATAATTTATGTTTTGAGCAGAAATGAGGAAAGTAATTCATATCCCTTTTAACCGTTGTACTACATAAAAGTGGGGTTTTAGTGATGTCAGCAATTTCATTTGGCACATTTTGAACAGCTAAGAATGCAATGTGCCTTCAAGCGAACAACGAAGAGTGTGATCAGACTGCGCGAATGTGCCGGATGATTTGTGTCTTCGTTGGGCGCAGAAGTTAAAAAACACTTTTTCTCACTTTCGTTTAAACACTATTTTATTTTCAAAGCAAATATAGAGTTACAGTTGAATAGGATATGTTGAATAGGATATGGCTATAAGGTGTAGTGCTAATGAATGCTATCTCATAGGAACAAATTCATGACTAGTAATAAATATTGGTGGTTTGGCGGTGCACAAAACTAATGTGTGTGTGTGTGTGTATGTGTGTGTGTGTGTGTGTGTGTGTGTGTGTGTGTATGTGTGTGTTTGTGTGTGTGTGTGTTTGAGAGAGAGAGATAGTGAGTGAGAGAGAGAGAGAGAGAGAGAGAGAGAGAGAGAGTTGTGGCTCAAATATGCAACGTAAGTTCATGGAAACCATTCGTAATCATTGCTTTACGGGGCACATAAGTGTTTTTTTTTTTTTGTTTTTTTTTTTTGTTTTAAATGATAAATGGGTCGCTTTGGGAAAACATGTCTTCGTGTATATGCGGACAGCGAAGGCCAAGATCAGGGCATTCGCTATCCGCAAACAGAACCAATGGATACTTAATAATATTTAAATGCAGAGTAATGCCCGATTATGACTGTGCATGTGCAGGATGATGTGAACCTGCTAAATTTGCACATGCTCGAAGGACAGCTTTCGCTTTACGCGGCTCTTTTCAAAAGCTTACTGTTTAACTCGGTTAATAATCCAATACCGTACTCGACCTAATTACGGCACATACCCATACAAGCGCACGGCCAAGCAACTTCGTTGTCTTCATATTATAGCCGGTGTACTTTTGTCCTTTTCTTTATAAAAGCCTATGTTGTGGGTACCCATTTGAATTGCATCGACTTGTCAAATGAGAACCCATAATATATGCTTTTATGAAGAAAATCAGAAGAAACACACACACACACACACACACACACACACACACACACACACACACACACACACACACACACACACACACACAAAATCGCATTAACATCATGAGTCCCTGGCTGTTTTTTAAGCGTACCCTTAGTATAGGTGAATACTTATTTAACCACAATATTTATTTAACCACACGCTTTCCCGGCAATTTTGAAAAATCTAAGCGCTCAGTGCGGTAATGAGGTAGAATACGGTATTTTGATCACTAAAGCTCGCACAATTTATACCAAGTCGGGTTCCATTACGAAGCTGGTAGCGCGTCTGATTGCAGATCCGGGGTAGCGAGTTCGAAACCCCAGCTGGGCCACATAACTTTTGTGGAGATTGATCATAAGGTAATTTCCTCGGCAATTTGCCTTTTCCGCTGATTCAGGAAGGGCAATTTAAATGAGTACCATAACATATGCTTTTATAAAGAAAATCAGAAAACAGCTGGCCGCACTTGACAGCCCTAGTGGGTTGACTGGGCTGTAAAACCTTAACTCAAACAAACAAACAAATATATATTACTGAAATCGTTAATAAGGATCCTATAAGATGAATATTCATGTAAGATTTTTCTTACATTTGGAAATGTAATACATTACGAAAACACGCCTAAACAAATGTATTGAAAATCCCAGCACCAAAAACTGAAAATTTTTCAGATAAAAAAACTCCAATATTTTTCATATTTCTGCTCGGTGAGGCGGTTCTAACGAGTACCCACAATCTATGTTTTTGAGCCAAAATAAGAAAAGTAATGCATGCCCCTGTAAACCCCAGTTTTACTACATAAAAGTGGGGTTTAAGGGGGTCAAAATTGTATAGGCATGTTTTCGGGTTGGAATAGTTTTAATACTCATGTACGATTTTCTCTTTATAGCTTTGCTATGTAATATGATCTCTAAAGCCATCAAAGAACAAATCTATGTCTTTCTTATATTTAGGACGGCCATGGACCAGGTACCATTAGTTCACCGCTGTCGGGTGGATGGGTGTCCGTAAACTGGGACAACGGAGGTAATAGCTTATCTACCATATATATGCAGACAAAATTGAGCTGACACACGAAAAAAAGGACCTCATAGTTTTCCGGTTTGTGGTTCTTCCAATGCGCATGCGCTGTCTCCTATTTGGGCTACAGAGATGCGTGTTTTGCCCGACGGTTCCTCAAGGTGTCCACTTAATATCTGCGAATAGTAAGGCTCAGATGGGACTGTGCTGGTATGCGCAGGCTCGCTCATGCCTTGTTTGGCCGCCTATGTGATAAATACCATTTTTTCTCATGTGCTGGCTTAGTGTGTCCACTGTATACACAACGCAAGGCACGTCGACTATGAGCTAGGTGAACTTCTGGTCTGAACATTTTCTTAACACGACCTCAATCCTTCTGTGCACAGGGACCGTCAATTAACGAAGCTACACGTCTAGCTCTTTGGCTGAAGTTTCCCCTACGTGAGCGAACAACATAGGTTCTGGCGAGACCGTGTGCATGTGCATCCACTCAGTCTGTTCTGAGTCTTTGTTGTCCGCACGAATTAATTTTGCATCTTTTGCTGTCCAAACTGCACCCCCCACAACTGCACCCCTGCTGATGATTCTGATTACTACGCGATTACTTCGCTAATGTGCAGGCGGAATCGTCGCTGGGTGCACACAGCCGGAAGTACGCGGCTCAGATTATCCTGAGAGAAGCTTCCCAGCAGGCACATGACGTTAATACAACGTCGCCTCAACGTCGATGCAACGTCATGACGTTGCATCGACGTTGAGCCGACGTTGCATAAACGCCATGTGCCCGCTGGGTTACTCTTGACGGATCCATATGTACCTAAGAATCTGTGTCTTGATTTGTGCTGTTACCATATGTATTCTAAAAACAGTAAAATTTTATTGGCTCGAACACCGATATCTCGTTTACCGCGTACTGTAAAACAGTTTTACGGTAGAGTTTACGGTAAATACGAAAATTGTACTGGGAACAGGCTGCCAGCGCATTTATCGTAGAACTTTTGCAGGAGTTACCAAGTAGGATGGGGTAAAGATGTGTAAGCTTGAGATACGGTGCGTTAGCTCATATCCCTACTATGTCCTATACGTTACCTAAGTTCCCTGCACTGCCTTAATCATTACTAAATAATCTATAGGCGCCCGTAAAATTTACGGTACATGTACTGGCAGCCATTTGCCATTATTTACCGTAAAATCTAAAATCCGATAGCTCAAGAAAACAAACATTAGGAAAATTTTCTTACCTGTTTTATCATGGTCATTTATGTTATGTGTACTCATTAGAATCGCCTCATCTAATGAGTACACTCAACATTCAAATATTTTAATGGAGATCAATTATTCCCATTTGCCTGCAGAACTGGCGCAATGATTAAGCCTCAGTGGATCAAACTACTCTTGTCTTGAGTGAATTCCGTCGTCCCAAAGATGTTCGAGCTATTGAAATTCAACTGTATTGCAATAGTTACACTCCTTACCCTACTTGTCTCGAAAATGAACGAGTCAGTTATAAATTATAAGAGGGTCACTGATGAGACCTTATTAGCCGAAGTTAGTCAGTATGGCACAGACAACTTGATACTTCAGTTGTTTTCAGATTTGTATGTGTTCATTGCTCTTAAATTTTTTACTTATCAATTTCTTTACTACCTGTTAATGTCTCCCAAACTGCTGAATGAGAGGCAAACTGTGTATACTCTGACTAAACGCTGCGTTCTGCATTATTTGTTCATGTCTGTCTGTCCCAATATTTGAAGTCTATATGTTATGTGACTGGTTCCTCTGTTTTCAGGAAGTAATGATTATAGAATGGGGTACAACGGAAAGTATGATCTGGTACCCTACACAGGAGGAACAGTTCCATATACACGTAAAATTTTAGATTTATTTCAATTTATCCGAACAGCCCCGCAGGCGAAAACATTTTTTTTTTTTGCAAACAGTGCAGATCCTGATGAGACGGCTCATTATGAGCCGTCTCATCAGGATCTTCATTTTTTACTAATCTGTTATTAAGTTTTGTATGTAGCGATGTATGTGTCCGAATTCAGAGATGGAAGATTCCATGTCAGAAACTCGGGGTTGACAAGGTTAATACAAAATTTCTTTTTTTTTCTCTGAACCCCTTAACTTCTCCATTAAGGGGAATTGATACTGTCTCCGGGGAAGCAACTCTTTCCAAACTGAGTTTTCCTCCCTCCTGAAAAGGGATCTACTAATATAAAAGGAAAGCATTTTCTCTTGTTGGGAGCAAATACTTTCCTATTAGAATAGGTTCAATTTCATAGGGAATTCCCCTGAACACATTAACTTCTCTCTTAAGGGAAATCGATGCACTCTTTTAAAGTCGCTTTACCTCCCTTTTGAAAAGGATCTACTCTACACTGAAAGAATTTGCGTAGCATTGGGAGCAAATCCTATCCTTTTAGAGTAGATCCCTTTTCAGATGACAGTTCCCTGAACACCTGAACTTCTCCCTAAAGAGGAATCGATACATTTTGAGGGGAGGCAACTCATTCAAAATACGTTTACCTCCCTTTGGAAAAAGGGGTCTACTCTAAAAGAAAAGAATTTGCTATCGTTTGGAGCAAAGTATTTCCTTTTAGAATACATTGTATATCCCTTTTCTGAAGGAATTTCCCTGAACACGTTAACAAATCTCTTAACCCTTGTCATGCTGAATAAATTAAGAAGCCATACCCATTTCTAATTCTCAGCCAATCAGATTACTTGATCAAGATTGTTGATATAGATTCACACTGAATGGCAAACAGTGCAGATCCAGATCAGTTGGCTTCTTCAGAAGCCAAATGATCTGGATCTACACTGTTTGCAGAGGCAGGTTATATCCGGGTTCAGCTGGACAAGGGTTAAGGTAGTTGATGCACTTTTTCAAGGGAATCACTTCTTTCAATATTGGTTTTGCCCCCCTTTTCAAAAGGGGCTACTCTAAAATGAAAGAATAGATCCTTATCAAAAGGAGAACTGGAGAGCATCTCATATCAATCATTATTTCTTTTTTTTTTTTTTTTTTTTTTAATAAACCACTTGTATAGGTTTTGCAGTTTAGTGACTCATGAATGTACCGGTTCGCCTGCAAAGGAACTGAATTGCAGAAAAAAAAACTCATATATTTTAAACTTTATCTTATTATAACAAAATCCAATTCAGGGAACTGAATGTGAACTGACGTCTTCTTTAATTTTCTTTAGCCCCAAATGCGTCAGTCATTAATCCAAAGATTTCGTTTTATCTTATGACAAAGGAGAATTTTCACTTACTGTTACAGTTTAGGCTCAGTGAATTACGCAAGTGCGTCATTTAGCGCTAACAGCGTGTGATAGGGACGTTACAGGATTTTGTTCAATGAATTGTATAAAAGTGACAGGCTCGCCATGTTGCCCTAAGAATTGAAATCAGGTTAAACCCATTCCACAGACCAGAAAAAAAAGTTTGCAAACAATATAGATCCAGGGCTAGTAACGAGCCGTCTCTCAGGATCTGCACTGCTTGCATTTCTCTATTTTGTCACTGCGCTGTTTGCCATTCTGTTTTCGATTTTGTTTTGTATTGAGATAATGGACACATTCAATTTCATAGATGGAAGAGTCCACTTCAGAAACCAAGGGATGAAAGGGTTGAAATCTAAATTATGCGACTAGTGATTTCAGTTGATTCTGTTATTTCTAGCAATCTTTTATACAAGAAACATGTCTTGATATATTCAGAAAACAAATGTCCATTTTTTCTCCATATGATATACTGAATATGTGATTGCTTTCATAACTG
Source organism: Anodontia alba (assembly GCA_964016985.1). Taxonomy (NCBI): domain Eukaryota; kingdom Metazoa; phylum Mollusca; class Bivalvia; order Lucinida; family Lucinidae; genus Anodontia; species Anodontia alba. The sequence continues at coordinate 21,091,112 of OZ024833.1, read as the reverse complement.
TAAATACGAGGCATTTTTATTACCCTGGTACTCATGAGAAGAATGACTGCCTACAAACACAGTGCAAGAACATTTCATTTATGATATACGCGACCTGTGAAGCCGTAGGTTGGCCTGCACAATGTGCAGGCCGACCTACGACTTCACTGGTCGCATATTGCATAAGAAAAAAACATGTGAAATGTTTGTTGTCTGTTTCAGATACAACCCCAACATTTTCAACACAGTATTATGGATCAAGTACACCTGTTTACCTCTACCCTGGGGACAGAGTCATCAGAGGACCCGACTGGAAATGGGGCGACCAGGTAACAATATATAAAAAAAAAAAAATTGTGTGTCAAATGCGAACAGAGAAGAATTTGTATGCTGTGTCGAGCCATTCGTCTCTGCATTTAGCATCAGGCAAGTTTGCAAACGAAAAATAATCCTTAGCAAATATATGTATATATATATATATATATATATATATATATATATATATATATATATATATATATATATATATATATATATATATATATATATATATACATATATAGTGGGCAGCAATTGAAGAAGATGCCAACAATCCTAGCATCACAACATGAACTACACAACATATATACAACAATTTTAACATCACAACATATAATCCATAACATATATACAACAATTCTAGCATTACAACATGAACTCCACAACATATATATGTGGAGTTAATGTTGTGATGCTAGGATTGTTGTCGTCTTCTTCAGTTGCTGCCCTTATGATTTCTGTATTCTTCCTTTCTGTATTTTTGTACTTTTAAGAGCTGTATCCAGAGATAAGAAAGAAGTTAAGCTTGGGTAAATCTGGTTTAACCCCTCCCCCACTCCATGCCGGTAGTTTTCCTACTGACCCTTCCAAGGCGGTTCTTCAGTTGCAGTTCTTCTATGTTTGTGCGTCTGTGACTTCAGGAATACGTGGCATTTCTGTTGTCCTTTTTTGTTCCACATCTCTCCTCATCATGAAAACACGCCTATATAGTTTTGACCCCCTTAAACCCCACTTTTATATAGTAAAACTGGGGTTTACAAGGGTATACATTATTTTTCTTGTTTTTGCTCAAAAACATAGATTGTGGGTACCCGTTAGAACCGCCTCGCCGAGGCGGTTCTAACAATTACCCACAATCTATGTTTTGAGCAGAAATATGAAAAATATCAGAGTTTTATCTTAACTTTTTCAGTTTTTGGACGTGAACTTTTCTATATATTTGAATAGGCGTGTCCTCGTAATGTTCTTTTAGTGTCTCGGGCTTTGGGTATATTCACCTCTATTTTTGTAACATATGCGGATGGTGTAGACACAGATCAGCCGTTAGTCTGAGTGTGTACAGATAAAGAATATAATGCTTCGACTATTAACATTCTATTGACCTTCCATCCCCGAGGTTCGAAAGTGAACCATTCCATTTCTTGAATTTGGACTGAACCATTATTCTTAATAGGGATCTTGATGAAATATCAAACACAGAATGCCCAGCTAGCATTCTATATAAATCTATATCGGGCCGTTATCGGACCGTTAGCTACCCTGATGGGCCGATAACGGCCCGATATAGATTTTTATAGAATGCTAGCTGGGTGGTTAACAGTGTAGGTGCAGATGATATAACTCATTATAAGCCGTCTCATCTGGATCTACACTGTTTGCAAAATATCTGGTTTGGCCTACAAGTTTTAACAGTAAATGTAGACCTTGTACAGACTGTGCAGATGCGTATGTTGATCTGGATATATAGGTGTTGCATATACAGTGCAAAAATATGATTTCTATTTGGAGGGTCAGAATTACTAATCAGCACGTAAAAAAAAAAAAAAAAAAAAAGTGATAACATACACATTCTTACTTTAGCACTCTGGGTAGAATTTTCAGCATATTTTCCGGTTTATGTTTGATGCAGCTGTTCTTTATGCGGACAATGGAGACTTTGATTTGACTGCGCGGATGCGCAGGCTAATTTGAGTCTTCGTTGGGCTAATGCCATAAGTTACGTTTTCTCATGGCACGGCTCATTTGCTCCAAAGTTACCAAATGAGTGAGTTACTTTTTACGGGTGAGGGTCATCAAATAACAATTTTATACAGGACAGTAATGGTCCAGGAACTGTATTAGACCGCAAGACCACTGCTGGATGGGTTAGGGTAAAATGGGACACAGGCAACGTTAATTCATACAGAATGGGAGCAGAGGGCGCCACAGATCTGATTCGGATAGGTTTTGGTACTACAACTACGAATTCATATACTATGACATATCCGTCAACAACTACCACAATGGCCGGCAGTAAGTGACGTTTGTTTGCGAATATTATAAGAACGTAACGGGGCAGTTCGATGCATATGGAAAAATCCGCCCTAAAGCGGTACTGTCTAGAACGAGACTTTGCTGAAAGAAGCCATACAGCGGACCCGAGCGACGGGGTTTTCTCTGCGTATTGAACACCTTTGTTAAATTCGTTTTCTTTTATAACTTTCAATTTCATGTGTTTACATCACGTTAACCTGCCTATATAATTTTGACCCCCTTAAACCCCACTTTTATATAGTAAAACTGCGGTTTACAGGGGTATCCATTATCTTTTTTATTTCTGCTAAAAAGCATAGATTGTTGCTACTCGTTAGAACCGCCTCGCTGAGGCGCTTCTAACGAGTACCCACAATCTATGTTTTGAGCAGGTATACGAAAAATATCAGAATTTTTTAGCCGAAAAATTTCCTTTTTTGGTTGAGAATTTTTCAATATATTTGAATAGGCGTGTTTTCGTAATGTAAATCATTTTCTTTGATTTTAAACGAACTATTCCTTTAATACTCAATGAATTTTACATCCGCCATCTTGAAAGTAAACGTCATTTGTCACACCGCGATGATGTCAGCCATCACAAAAACATACCTATATAATTTTGAACCTCTTAAACCCCACTTTTATATAGTAAAAGTGGGGTTTACAGGTGTATACATTATTCTTCCTATTTCTGCTCAAAACATAGATTGTGGGTACTCATTAGAACCGCCTCGCCGAGGTGGTTCTAACGAGTACCCACAATCTATGTTTTGAGCAGAAATTGGAAAAATATCAGACTTTTTTATCCGAAAATTTTCAATTCTTGGAAGTGAAATTTTCTATATATTTGAATAGGCGGGTTTTCGTAATGTTAACGGCAAAGTCAGTGAATTCCTACACAACCATTGACCGACTACAGATGAAGCGTTCCCTTTTTATCTTACCCCCCCTGGGCAGGATAAAGTGGGTATGATATAAATTTATATCCCTAGCGAAAACCTCAAATTTCTTTGTATGTTATGCAAGAAAAATGCAAGAACTGGTGATAAATGTTCTAAACCGTGCAATGTATTCGGTGTCTTTTATTGTCGTAAAATGATAACACATGTTCTTAATCCACTTTTGCTTTGCACCGGTCAGTAGTCAATAGAAGTTCTGCATTGTTTGCCAGTGTCCCTTTTTTTCTGAGAAGCTAGGCATACATGGGTTAATACATTTTCGAACCTTGCTTCAAAAGTAAGTGATGCCTAGAAATTGTGTAGTTTCAATGGTTGTCCGTTACATTCCATCACGAAACCTATATAATTTTGACCCCCTTAAACCCCACTTTTATATAGTAAAACTGGGGTTTATTGGGGTATACATTACTTTCCTTATTTCTGCTCAAAAACATATATTGTGGGTACTCGTTAGAACCGCCTCGATGAGGCGGTTCTAACGAGTACCCACAATCTATGTTTTGAGCAGAAACATGAAAAATATTAGAATTTTTTTTCTGAAAATTTTAATTTTTTGGTGGTAAAATTTTCAGTATATTTGAATAGGCATGTTTTCGTAATGCACAGATTTATGACTCCCCTCTCTCCCCAGTAAAAATGGAGGTACGCAGCGGATATACATTATTAGGAGGGTCGGTTAATTTTGCAGTTTTACCAACTTTTTGATATATGTTTTATTATTTCTTGTAACTTTTATTACTACAAAAGTCAGTTGTATTATGTTTAATAACCAAATACTGCCTTAGTTTCCATATCACAGAATAAAGTGAAAATGCAATCGTGACGAAAACACGCCTAAATAGTTTTGACCCCCTTAAACCCCACCTTTTATACAGTAAAACTGGGGTTTACAGGGGTAGATATTATTGTTTTTATATCTTCTCAAAAAACATAGTGTGGATACTCGTTAGAACCGTCCGGCCGAGGCGGTTCTAACGAGTACCCACAATCAATGTTTTCAGCAGAAATATATAAAAATATCAGAAATTTTATCTGCAAATTTTCAGTTTTAAGAGGTGAAATTTTCTATATATTTGAACAGGCGTGTTTTTGTAATGGGTTTACTTAACGATATCAAGACAGTTAATTTTTTTCTTCTCTCCAAAATCATATGTTGTGGGTACATGTATTCAGTAGAAGCGCCTTGCAGAGGCTCTACAGATGAGCATCCACGACATATTTTTTTGTGGAGATCAGAGACAAAAGGGAATGTTTAACAAATATGCTTATCCAGAAGTATGACTAAGTATACAATTAACGTGGATGTGTTAACATAGAATACAACTATAATTGTATTGTATTGTATTATAATGCCAAGTTAATCTATCAGGCTGACATTTATTGAACTAAATTTGACAGATCAAGACTACTTTGAAAGCGACATTTACAATGTATATACTGAAGGGAATAGATATACTTTCAGGAGATAATAATTTGTCCCGTTCTGAAAAGGGTGTAGTCTATAAAGGAAGAGTTTGCTCCCAACATGAGTAAAGTCTGTCCTTATGACTTCATAAGGGAATTGGTGTGTAAGTAAGAGAAAACAGGAAGTCACAAAAGATTCCTCCTGTGTGAATCATAGGGGCGAATTCTCCGGTGTGTCCATTCACCTTAAACCATGCCGTGTAAACATTTACCCTTGTCCTGCTGAACCTGGATATACCCTGCCTTTGCAAACAATGTAGATCCAGATCAGTTGTCTTCTGAAGAAGCCAACTGATCTGGATCTGCACTGTTTGCCATTATGTGAATCTATATCAACAACCTTGATCAAGCAATCTGATAGGCTGAAAATTAGAAATGGGTGTGGTTTCACAATTTATTCAGCAGGACAAGGGTTAAAACTGATTTAACCTCCTAATAGGTTTGTTACTGATCGTTCCAAGGCGGTACTTCTGTTGGGGTTATTCTTCGGTTGTCAGTCAGTGGTTTCATATGTAGCATCTTGTTCCTCATCTGTCAATCATTTTGTATCTCGGCAGGGCTGTACTTTGTGATTGTGCCATTTCCTTAATATCATACTTATGTTTCATTTTCACAAAATCAGAAAAAGGTTCCCACAAAACACAAGATTCGTTGCACCCCTTTCTGCAGCTACATAACGAAAAAGTTTACAGTGCAACTGGCGAATTTAGTCTAAGTATTTGGAGAGGCTCCGTGTGCCGCAGCCGAGTGGTTATAGGCATTTGACTGCGTTATTGAATGTTTAACCCTTTCACTCTGAATTTCTAAAGTGGACTTCCATCCCTGAATTTGGACACGTTCATTGTTGTAAACAGGGTTCCCAATAACAAATCAAATTACAGAATGGCAAACAATGTAAATCCTGATGAGACGGCTCGCGACGAGCCGACTCATCATGATATACACTGTTTGCTTAGGTACAGTAAACTCTCATTATCTCAAACTCCAAGGCAACAAAATTTTCAGTTTGAGATAATAGTAGTTTGAGATAATTGTTAATTTAGTTTGTAATGTAATGTAAAGAAAAAACAAATCAACATTTTGCAAAATTTACTTTGACTTAAGCAGTAATTTGAGTTATCAGTGTTTGAGATAACGAGAGTCACCTGTATGTGGTTTGGCCTGCGTGGCTGAAAGGGTTGATTGTTCGGGCGTAGGCATCCCCCGACACATTTAGTAAATCAATGCAGAAAGAATGAAACCTCTAAATTAACTTCTTAACATGATAAAGCAAAGAAGATTTGACTTCAAGTCGAAACAAAGCAAAAAGAAAACTACTATATTAGGAACCACGGCGAGCCAAGTTACAGACGAGTTCAGTATACATGTAGCGCAGTCACCTGTGTTAGATTCTGAGGTCCGACCAAACGTTGCTAGGGTGGGGGAGGGAGTGGGGGAGAGGCTGTAAATTCCTTTACCTTGATTACTGTCCTTTCGATAACTCTCAGAATGACGATTTTTGCTTAGCGTTTTATTTTAGATGAAAATATTTTATTTTGATTGACTATATCAAACAGAAACCATTAGTCTTTTCTATTTATGTGTCTTGTTTAGAAATATTTAACCTAAGTAATGTTAGCATTTACGGCCAGAAATGGGTTTGACCTATGCATTTCCTAAATAGTAAAGTGAGATTTTGTAATTTTTTTTGTAATTTTTGTCCAAGGAAATATTTTTTACTTTTATTTACTGAAATTAAATAGTTGATGTTTCACAATAATATTGTGAACTTTCAGAAAAAAAAATGAACAAGCGGGACTTGTCTATAATCTCTCTCCAAGTTGCCTGCCCTACAAATTTCTGCATAGTTTGCATTCATTTGTATTATGGCAAAAGGTGAAAATATTTGATCTTTTTTTAAAAATCCAATAACTACAATAATACTTCTTGTGTTTAGGTAATTACGACAAAAGGTTTTGCATTATATCACGGCAAAGTTTGCAAAAATAGGTAAAAGAAACGTCCAGGGTGTGTCACAATCACTAACCGCAGCCCTTCCCAGACACCAAGAGGAAGAGGAAACCGACAAAACCAAAAAACCAAAAAACAAGCACAAACCAAACAAACACACGAAAAGCACCAAGATTAGATCCCCCATCCTCCCCAAGCGAGGCAACCGCAATGCCAAAAGGACCGAAAAACACAAGAACAAAACATCACAAGGCAAGACACAAAACACAAATTGCCTCGTAGAATAAACCACAAAGCAACAAAGAGTAAGACTAACACCTGGACCACCGCCTTAGAACGGTCAGTAGAGTAAACCGCCGGGGATTTTAAGCACTTTTTCAGCTAGCCAACTTCACCCTGTGTCCCAATGCTACTCTTAATACAGAAATACATAAAAATTTGGTTCGCATAAAGGCTCCCAACTCAGTCAATGCATCAAAGCGAAAACATAAAAATCAAATTAATCACTTTAATAAAAAAAGACGAGTACTCATGGCTAATTCTACTGTATACCAGAGTAAGTGAAAAGCAATAGCTGAACTACGGCGGGCCAAGCCAAAGACATATCGTCAAGCCCCAACCCACTGATTAAAGTTTTACGAAGAGGCCGTCATTGAGTCTGAGGCCCGAACCGCCGTCGTGCAATTAAATAGTGAAGCATAGCCATCAACAATGATTGGGTTGACAACTTGGCTTGCAGTCTGCCGCATAATATCCAGGCTATAGCCAATGCTTTTAAAATAAGTTCTGAATTGCTCCGAAAAGTTTTTACTACATTTTTTACTAAATCTGTACACTAAGTCACCGTAAAATTCTGGTTCCGATATACCTTGTTGCAGAAGTATTTTCAGACTGACGCTATATTTTTCTACCAGGGCACTGTGTCTGCGATAAAATTTCGAAAACGCCATACGAAGTTTAAAATAACGATAGCCCTGCCAAAAAAAGTTTGGCAGAAAGGGCTATACTACGGTTGTTAAAATCACTAAGATTTGAAGAAGCTCTGGCGAATTTAATATTTTTGAGATATGTATATCCCATAAGAGGTAAGAGGTACGCCGGGGGACATCGCCATCCAGAAAAGGGGAATTGACTATATCAAAATCAAAATCGTCCCGTTTATCATAAATTTTGGTGGAAACTGTACCATTAGCTATATATTGATTCAAATCCAAAAAAGGTGTCTCGGTATCGGAAGAATTTGCTCTGTTTAAGTTCTGTAGGGTATATGCGGTCCACCGTTTGTTCAAAGTAAATATTGTCAATCTTTAATAAATCATCAAGGTATCTTGGTTGAATGGAAAGCCTCAACAATGACAGCCTAATTTTCACGTGAGAGAAACTTCATGAAATCTCTCTCATAACAAAAAAGAAACAAATCTGCAACAAGAGGAGCACAATTAGTTCCCATCGGAATACCAATAGTTTGCCTATAAAGTTTAGTTCCAAATCTAATAATATATCACCCAAAAGATAAACAAGGGCATCACAGACATTTTGACACGACCATAAATTGTGATTATTGTGTACATCAGAAGTGAAAAAAAGCACATTCGTTGCAAGCCAAATATTGGGTATTCTCCCGAATAAGCATTCGGTTAATTAAATCAATAAGTTTATATTTTATAAGATGATGAGGTAACGTGGTATACAGTGTAGAAAAATCATATATAGACAATTTAGAAGCCTGAAAGTTTTTAAATTTAAATTTATTGAGAACGTCATTGGAATTTTTAATCGACCAAAAATAGTTAATTCCGTCCCTTTCGTAAACAGTATCATAGTATCTAATCCAATGTTTTTAACAGCAAATTTTCATCTCTATGTAAAGCACTAAGCAAACACGACTTTCTGAAAGTTGTCGAAAGCAAAATAGGTCGACATTTTGTCATATAACATTAACATTATATCCTTTCCCTTTTTATTGATAAATGGGCCAGAGCACGACAAAACCTATAAATAGACATGCGCGACCAGCGAAGTCTCAGATCAGCCGCACCCGCGCAGTCTGATCAGAATCTTCGCTGACTACATGTCCATTCTATCCAGGCTGTCCAAACAGGGATAAAAGAGAACCCTTGCCATACTGGGTGGATGTATAGGCTGAGTCTTTGCTGGTTACACAGGTCTTGTGGTAGAGTTTGTCGTTCGCTGACTCAATAATTTTATTAATCAGTTTATGCATAGCGTCCCAAAAATTGGACACCGGCAAACAGTCCAGAGACCGCATTCAGAGTCTGCACTATTTGCATTAAATGCAGGAATTTCTATAAAACTTAAGTCATAAAAAAAAAACAAAAAAAAAAAAAAACAATCAGACACTCCTTCTGTTGGGAAAAGACCTGCCCAAAGAGTAGATGTACTAAGCAGAGTCCACTCGGCAAAAATAAGTTTTATTGCACTGATATGGCAAGCCAAAATACTGGGTATTTTCACTCATTTTTTGCAAAAAAACCTCCTTATTTTGTATGCACAGTCACAATGTCCTTTTCTATTACATGATCGGTACTTCTACTTTCGTTTTAGTGACGGTTCATATTGGTGACACGGTTGTTCGTGGTCCGGACTGGCAGTGGGGTGATCAGGTAATAGTGTATTCTAGGATAGAAAAAGGATCATTGGTGTGAGGTGAGGATCCTGATGCCAGATTTGTGATCGCGATGGACAGATATTTCCATCAGTCCCTCACACCCATGATATATTCTTTTTCTTGCACACCTCTCATTTCTGAACGTAATTGTTTTAATAATGCAGTCACTTTGACTACTGACGTCCGCCATATTGTGATGACATTACTGTGGCGTTTAATTAGGTCATTACGTTCAATAACGTAAATTTTAATGATGGCGTACGTGATGTGAGAATTCTCGATTTTTATCTTGCCCTGGGTAGGATAACAATTTCTATCCCTGGGTTAAATCCAGGATCTCCTTATCTGGTGTACGAGAAACACATATACTGGGTATATATTATAATAAAAATATAAATTATATAGAAGGCCGCACTATGAGAAGGCGTGTCTTCGGGCTTATCGGTATGCATACACCGACGGGCCCGATCAGCCTGCGGATCCGCACAGTCTGATCAGGTCCTGCATTTTCCTCTAACAGAAACATTGGATACTACAGAATGTATGGATGGAGAGCAAAGCCCAGCCCTGGGCCTAGTTGTTCAAAGCATCGTTAGCTTGTTAGTGATCAAAATGTTGATTGTTCTAGTAAGTACAATATGTAATTCACATGTATTTTTGCTGAAAAAATCTAAGTAGCTTTCTTTTAGCAAAAATATTAGCATATATGCCGTATTTCATGATCAATACTTTTTGTATGTGCAGGAAGGTCTGAATTTGCTTATTTTGCGCAGGCTGGAAGGCATTTTTTTCATTTGACGCGGCTCATACAGATTTGTTTTGACGGCATCATCCGAATCGGATTCTGAATGATTTAGGTAGTGTCACCCTAAATCATTCAGATTCAGATTCAGATAAGACATCAAAGAACAAAACGACGAAAAACGTCAAGTAACATTCATTCACAAAGGATGTGCGCCCTTGAGATTAATCTCTAGACATGATCAGTATCGCAAAGTATGAGACAGCATTCTGAGAAACTTTAGCCCGGGACAGTGTGGAAGCTGGGAGTGCATTCAAATCTCTAGTTAGGCAGCTTCAAGCGAAACAAAAGTGCCTTCGAACATGCGAAAATGTGGAGATTAACGTCATCCTGCATGTGCGCAGTCTCATCCGGATATTTGCTCTCCATCGAAACATTCTATAGGATCTTATATTTTTTTCCGAACAGCGAATGCCCTGATCAGACGCCGATACACAGGCTGATCTAGGCTTTCACAGTTCGTAAACATTCGAAGGAACCATTTTTCGCATGGCGCGGCCAAACTGTAATTTGGAAGAAGCTGGATTTGTAGCTATTTGTTCCAGCCAAAGGAATTTAAGGACCAACCGGGTGCTGCTTCCAACCCAATTTGTGCGGAGTTGTGAGATCGGATCGATCCTTTACACCGTTGTACAGGAAAATCAACTTATTTTTCTGGTGTTGCTTCAAAGGTTCCCATTTCATCTGTTGGAGAATCGTTTTCATACTGCCGGGCTCGTAATTGTAATTCGAGGTCACAAACCTGGTAGCCTTCATCACGAAAACATGCGTATATTATTTTGACCCCCTTAAACCCCACTTTTATGTAGTAAAACTGGGGTTTACAAGGGTATACATCATTTTTCTTATTTTTGCTCAAAAACATAGATTATGGGTACTCGTTAGAACCGCCTCGCCGAGGCGGTTCTAACGAGTACCCACAATCTATGTTTTGAGCAAAAATGAAAAATATGAGAGTTTTTAGTCTAAAAATTTTCAGTTTTTGGAGGTGAAATTTTCTATATATTTAAATAGGCGTATTTTCGTAATGATTTGGCACCTCTTTGAACTCTTCTCAAAGATTTACGAGGTGGTTCCTTCAATTTGGCATTTTTATTTGTTAAATGTTCTGTAGTGTTTTACCTAGATATGTTATTCATTTAGCAATTTAAGTTGTAGACAAGTTCATTTGAGTTTGGATCACAGAATTGCAACATTTTTTGAAAAGGCCTGCCAAGTCTGCTTGCCATCTGTTATTGTTGTGGCTGTTTAATTGTATTGTCTGCCTTTACCTTTGATTTTGAGAACTTGATATGGATCTGATTGTATCAGTTTCTGAGTGCAGTCCCAAACCGAAAAAGAATACTCCAGGACTGACCGCACCATCCCTTTCTAGGCTGGTTTTGTTACCGCAGCAGCAAACGTAGAGATACTTTTCAGTGTAAACCCAAGATTCTGTTAACCTTCGTTTAGTTCATGCCAAAACGTGTCTTCGGGCATAAGCGGACAACGAATGCTCAGATCAGCCTGCGCATCCGCGCAGTCTGATCAGGGCCTTCGCTGTCCGCACATAGAATCATTGAATACTACAGAATGCTTGAAAGGAAAGCAAAGGCCCGGATTGTTCTTTGCGCATGCGCAGGATGATCTGAATCTGCGCATTTGGGGCATGTTCTAAGACACTTTTTCGATTAACGCGGCCCTTATAACGTTACCGATACATGTATTTCATCTCCGTTCACTTAGGATATTGACTCCTAGATACGTTATACTATTGGCGTTTTCCGAAAATGTTCCAATAAGTGTATAGGTTGTATACAGTGTTTGGTACGCTTCCTGGGTAATTGAACCATATTGTATTTTACTGGCGGGAATCGCATTAATTACAGTACTTGTCCATACGCCAAGCATAACTTAATGTCATATTGATTTTTTGACACAGTTGCGTGGCTCATTTCGAGGCTCATTGCGAGACACATTTTGAGGCTCATTGCAAAGTGCATTGCAAGTCTCACTACGGGGCTCATTGCAAGGTACATTGCAAGTCTCACTACGGGGCTTATTGCAAGGCACATTGCTAGTCTCACTAGGGGCTCATTGCAAGGTACATTGCAGATCTTACTACGGGTCTCATTGCAAGACACATTGCAAGTCTCACTACAGGGCTCATTGCAAGGCACATTGCTAGTCTCACTAGGGGCTCACTGCAAGGTACATTGCAGGTCCTACTACAGGCCTCAATGCAAGGCACATTGCAAGTCTCACTACGGGGCTCATTGCAAGGTACATTGCAAGTCTTACTACGGGGCTTATTGCAAGGCACATTGCTAGTCTCACTAGGGGCTCATTGCAAGGTACATTGCAGATCTTACTACGGGTCTCATTGCAAGACACATTGCAAGTCTCACTACAGGGCTCATTGCAAGGCACATTGCTAGTCTCACTACGGGGATAATTGCAAGGTACATTGCGAGTTTCATGCAAGGCTCACTGTGAGGCTCACTGCGAGGCTTGATACTGTTGCGAGGCTAATTCTGGGGTTCATTTGCAAACAGGATAAGGGTGGAGAAGGAAATGTTACAGGCCTGGACTCTACTCCTGGGTGGGTAAGAGTAAGATGGCAAGATGGGTCTTCGAATGTCTACCGGGACGGTGCTGAGGGGGCAAGGGATCTGGTCGTACTGGGATCCACCACCATTACTACGCCGTCATACACCAGTACAGACTATATGACTGCATCAGGTAAAAAAGTTTGTCTTTTCTTGCAGACGAGTATCTTTGCTAACTGTTTACATTTAAGAACGTGTTAAGAAATGATGGTAACTTTTTAACTTACATTGTAAAACAACGGGTCACGAGCAAAGTAAGTAAACTTGTGGTAAACTTTACTCGCGACCCATTGTTGTTCATACTTCAATAGCATTACGAGAACACGCCTATTCAAATGAACGGAAAATTTTACCACCAAAAAGTGAAAGGTTTCAGATAAAAACTTCCGATATTTTCATATTTCTACTCAAAAGCATAGATTGTGGGTAATCGTTAGAACCGCCTCGACGAGGCTGTTCTAGTAAATACCCTAAATCTATGCTTTGGAGCAGAAATAAGAAAATAATATATGGCCCTGTAAACCCCAGTTTTTCTTTATATAAGCGGGCTTTAAGGGGATCAACATTATACAGGAATGTTTTCTTCAGATAGTTTAACTATTTGCCTTTATTGTTTATATTTATACTATTTCTCGTCCATTAATTGATTAAAACATCTGGTTCTAAAATTGAAACAAGAAAACAATTGTACGCAGATTTTCTTTTAACAGTAGAACAGTTGTTGATGTCAGTAACATCGTTCAATCATATTTGAGAAAACCATTGTTTATTTTGATGTCACTTAATGAACATGTTACGTCGCGAGGGTTATTGTATTCACTAAATTATGAACAACAAATATATAGCAAATAGGAAGATATTTCCAGTTTCAGAATGTATTTAACGGAAATAAATACACTTTTAGGGGAGGTGACAGTGTCAGAATTTGTTATGTCCCCTTCTGAAAAGGGGTCTTCTCTATGAGGCCTTCCCTGGGGGTACCTGTTCCCTTGTTCCCCTGAAAAAATCGACATTTTACCCTGTTCCCCAAAATCAAATTCTTGATTTATTATGTTCCCTGTTCCCTAAAATTGACTTTGTTCCCCCTTTCCTCTTAGACTTTTGTTCCCTTGTTCCCCTAAAATAAATGGCCTTGTTCCCCTGTTCCTCAAAACTGCTTGGGAGGGCTCCCTCCAGAAGAAAAAAAATTGCTCCCTATAACCGTTTGTAAATAATCAGAAAATGATTGCAGCTAATCAGAAAATGATTGCACTGAGGAGGGTGTTCGGGAAAGGGTATATGACTCAACTCCTTGAAATGTTGATGAAAATCGAGTAGGGCGTTTTTAAATAACTGACTGATAATCAGAAAATGATTTCACGAAGGAAGGTGTTCGAGAAAGGGTATGTGACTCAACTCCTTGTTATAGAGTTGACAAAAGTGGAGTAGGGCTTTTGAAAATGACCGACTGGTAATCAGAAAATAATTGCATCGGGGAAGGTGTTCGAGAAATGATAAGTATCTCTTGTTATAGAGTCGATAAAAGTCGAGTAGCACGTTTATAAAAGACCGACTGGCAATCAGAGCCCAGTTGTTCAAAGCTAACGACGTCATTAGTTAACGATTCGTTAAAATTTACATCGAGTGATACGCAAATATGCTGAAATTTTTTGCTGAAAAAAATGTGAGTAGCTTTTGCAGTGCAAAAGCTACTCACATTTTTTCAGCAAAAAATATCAGAATATTGTATATTGAATCTGATAGAACAGTTAACGAAATGACCCTTAACGAGCTCATTAAGCTAACAACGCTTTCAACAACTGGGCCCAGAAAATGATTTTCTGATTGCACCGAGGAAGTTGTTCGAGAAATGATTATATGTTTCAACTTCTTGCTATAGAGTCGATAAAAGTCTAGTAGGGCGTTTGTAAATGACCCTGTCGTAATCAGAAAATAATTGCACTGAGGCGGGAGATCCAGAAATGGTACATAACTCTTGAGAAGCTGCGTTCATATCTCAGACGATCCAATGTCTGAAATCTTAGTATTTTTTTTTCACTTTCATAGTCACATTTCAATGCCTCTCTGTGAATGCATTCTTCAAATGACTGCTGACACTTCATATCCCTTTCTCTTCTGTCAAATCTTCATTAGAAAGCTGGTGAAGTAACTATTAATTGAAATATTGAAATGCACGTAGATAGCAAATATAGGTAGGGCGTAGTTCAATCCTAAGGTCCATGTCAGTATACCCGTACATACCCTAAATATTGGGACAGACAGACCGAAAATATTGTAGAACCAGATCAGACATCGCTGAAGGCATGGTATCATCAGGGTCCATTAAAAAGGACTTTTCGGCTTTTTGTGCTTTCTTTGCATCCAAAGGCAACCTTTTATATTTTTATTTGTCAGATTTTAGGACAAATACACTAAGGAATTAAAGTGACACAATATTTAGAGTAAATTATGTAGTGTTGTCATGATAAAAAGTTTGAGCCAGCGCACGATAAAATCTTACAATAAGACCTGTATGACCAGCAAAGACTCATATCAGCCTGTACATCCATCAAGTACGGCAAGGGTTCTCGTTTATCTCTCTTTGGATAGTCTGGGCGCTATAGAAGGTACATGCGATCAGCGAAGACTCTGATCAGACTGCGCGGATGCGCAGGCTGATCTGAGTCTTCGCTGGTCGCACAAGCCTTGTAGGGTTGTTTATTTTGTCTTGCGCTGGCTGGCTCATATTCGAATCGATAATTAAATATGAATCGCACTGCGAGAAACCGTACCGTTTGACATGTGTGCCCAACGAGGACTCAAATCAGCCTCCGCATCCGCGCAGTCTTTGTTATTTGCATAAAAAACAAACAAGAAAAAACAACAACAAACAAACAAAAAACAAAAAAACAAAAAAAACAAAAACAAAAAAAAAAAAACAAAAAAACTTTGCATTCTTTTGCTGGTCAAAATATGCCCAGTGAAGAGTCTGATCAGACTGTGCGAATGCGCAGGCTGATCTGAATCTTCGCTGGGCAGACATGTACAAAGGTACCTTTTCTGAAGTTGCGGCTCATAAAAAATGACATAACTGATAACACTATGAAAAGTAAGAATTTTATCGTTTTTGTTTAATAGTACCAACATATGGACCAGAACTAGCTGCCATGATTCATGTTGGTTCCCGAGTTGTTAGGGGCAGGGACTGGCAGTGGGATAACCAGGTAAATATTTTCAGTTTTCACACAAGACTAAATCATTTACGGGACTAGATCATTTACATGTTTTAAGTGTATTAATCCTGGTCCTTTTGAACCCAGATTTGCCTTGCCTTTGCAAACAGTGTAGCTCCAGATCAGTTGGCCAACTGATCTGTATCTACACTGTTTGTCATTAAGTATATGAGTTTTTATAAAAAATCTACATCGAGTAAGCTGATTGGCTGAAAATTAGAAGTGGGCTTGGCATCTTAATATGTTCAGCATGGCAAGGGTGTAGAAGTGGTTGATGGTTTAACCTTTTAATCTGGGACTTATAATTCGATAAACATCTCAGACTGTAATACAAACCCAGCTAGCATTCCCCTTTAATCAATATTGGACCGTTATCTGCCTATTACTTAAATCTATATTGGATCGTTATGAGCCCGAAAAAAATTACTTAAATCTATATTGAACCGTTATCGGCCCGAAAGGAATGCCTTTAATCTGTATTGAACCGTTGTCGACCCAAAAGTAATTACTTTAATCCATATTTGACCATTATCGGCCAGATAGGAACTATTTTAATCTATATTGGACCGTTCGTGACCCGAAAGGAATTTATTAATGTATGTAGGACCGTTATCGGCCCAATAGGAACTGCAAAAGAATTACATACTAGACTAGTAGCGTGTACTGTGAAGCTAACGCTTCTTAACAATTTCCAGGTATCAGGTGACACTATGTACACACCACCTAACTAGTAACACACATCTTTTCAATAGCTCAAATTGGCAGAAACCGCTGCTTCATGACGGAAAAGCTAGGCTGGCTAGAATAATCAGTTAGAGGACGTGTTACGGAGGAGTACATGTATTTGGTAATACGTCTGGGATATGTTTTCTTATTTCTCCATAAAAACAAACAACATTTGTTGTGGGTTTTCTGACGTTCCAGCTCAAATGTGCATTCAATATATTGAGAATTTTACCACCAAAAATAAAAAATTTTCAGATGAAAAATTCTGGTACTTTTCTTATTTCTGCTCAATTGTTAACATAGACTCGTTAGAACCGCCTCGATGAGGCGGTTCTAGCATAGATTGTGGGTATTCATTAGAACCACTTAACCGAGGCGGTTCTAACGAATACTCGCAATCTATGTTTTTAGCAGAAATAAGAAAATTAGTGTATATCCCTGTAAATCCCAGTTTTACTGTATAAAAGTGGGGTTTAAGGGGGTCGTGATGGTACATGTGCGGAGAGCATAGGCCCACATTAGCTCATATCAGCCTGCCCATCCACAGAGCCCGATCTAGACTTTAAGTGTCCATTTACAGAATACAATCATGCCGCAGCATGCTAAAACGTACCTTCTAATATGTATGCCGAGCGAAGACTCAGACTCATCCTGTGCATCTGCATCTTCGTTGTTCTGATGAACAGATTTTGCAATCTTGGCTGTCGGAAACATGCCCCGTAAAGAGTCTGAATACGCAGGTTGATCTGAATCTTCGCTAGGCGCACATATCCAAAAGTATGGATTTTTGTTAGAAAATATACCGTCTAACATATGAGCCAAAAGAAGACTCAGATAAGTCAGCGCAATCGCGCAGTCTGATTAGGGTCTTCAGTGTCCTAATGAAGAAACTTTGCATCTTTGGCTGTCTAACATGCGCCCAGCCACGATCCTGATCAGACTGCACGAAAGCGCAGGCTGATGTGAATCTTCGCTGTGCCACATGACTGAAAACATACCGTCTGACATATGCGCCCAACGAGACTCATATTAGCCTGCGCATTTCCCTGACTGATCAGGGTCTTCGATGTTCGCATGAAGAAACTTTGCATCCTTGTCTATCGAAAATGCGCCCAGCAACGATTTCGATCAGACTGCATGAATGCGCGGGTAGCTGACGGGCCGATAACGGCCCGCTATAGATTTATAAAGAATGCTAGATGGGTAAGGTTCAAATATGCATTCTGGTGTTTTATGCAAAGAGAGGAAAGTATTAGAAACGGCGTGTCCAGGTACGGTAGGCATGTTATACACTATCATTGAAAATATCTGTATTTAAGTCTTGGGCATTGTCTCTTTCAGGATCATGGTGGTCCGGGAACCGTGACAAAGATCAATGCCGACAAGTGGGTGGAGGTGAAATGGGATCAGGATGGAAGTACTAACACGTACAGAATGGGAGCTGAAAACAAATACGATCTCATGCTAGAGCCATAAAAATAATAATAATATGATTTTTAGTCAGAGTAAGACAAAACATTGGCATAGCCAGAACGAAATTATTTTACATGTACGCACAGCGAAGGTTTCCATTAGCCTATATCTCTGAACTGTTTGGTCTATTTGTTCAAACACAGGCCTTTGCAGAACATATCTAAGGAGATGCAGTCTAGTCGTGGCCTTCGTTGCTTGCATATTGTAATTTGTAGGATGTTTCTTTGCACTGGCTCTATGAAAGTGTATAATAATGATAATAAAATCTAAGACGAATTTTCATTCTACTACATTGTCTGTTCTATTGCCACGTAAGTGTATTACTTTAGGCAGTATAGATGGTACCTAGGAAATGTCACCCTATGTAAACGGCGCCAGGAACCACCGAATATTGAGCATACATGAACAAATGCACAATAATACAGCATAACTATCACCACGTAGACAACACAAGCCAAGTAGACAAATACGTATAAAACCTGTAACAGATGAACCTCCTCGGAACGGTCGGTACAGGACAACACGAGAGGTTTAAATTCCAGACTTTTACAGGCGTTTTATAAAAAAAAAGGCCGGGGCAGAGGATTTCCTACAAGAGATTACATGTGCGCCCAGCGAAGATTCAGATCAGTCTAGGCATCCGCGCAGTCTTATCAGTCTTCACATGACACTCCGTTGATTGCCAAGGATACAAAAGGACTTCAGGTGAACAGCGAGAACTCTGATTGGTGTGATCTGAGTCGTCGCTAGGCGCACATGCAACATTGTAGAAAATAATGTGTCCCGGGTCAATATGATATTAACTCTTGTCCTGCTAAATAGTTGCGGTCATGGTACCAAAGCCGTAATCCAAACTCATAAATCCATAAACGAATGACGAATCAGAATGTTCAGACCAACAGACATGGACCCCAGAACAAAGGGTGTTATCAGGCGTCCGCGGATAGTAAGCATTACTTGGTAAGCAAGCTTCGCCCACCATGCCCATAGGCCTGTACGAAGGAAATATCGGTAGAAGCGTATGTCCGGGATTTGGGAAGTCTACTTATGGCGCGTCACTGGCAAAAACATCAGAAACAATTCTGGAAACTGCCACATTGTAGGGATTGACTAGATCATGATGTCTCCCATAGAAATAAGAAGCCACACCCATTTCTAATTTTCAGCCAATCAGAGTAGTTGATCAAGGTTGTTGATATATATTCACATACTTAATGGCAAACAGTGCAGATTTAGATCAGTTGGCTTCTTCAGAAGCCAACAGATCTGGATCTACAATGTTTGCAAAGTCATATCCGGGTTTAGCAGGACATGGGTTGTCTTTTCATGACCACAACTACTTTATATACAGCACTGTAGTTTGCAAGGCTGCATAATCCCACTAACACCGTCTTAAGTGGTTTTCGATTTTCAATATAACCAGAAAGAGCTTAATGATCCCAAAGGAAATAAAAATATAATATACATTATGGTATAGTAGGAAGAGACATTTTACGGCCGCCACATGGCACTTAACGCCAGCTGCCTTACGAAACAAGAAACACACAAAAGAACGAAAATCCAGACACGGTTTTAGCCAGTATCGTCATATACAGCACTATCGTTTGCCAGACTGTATACACACCTAGAATTTTAGGCTCATTTTCCAACATGTTTCAAATTTTAATGTATGAAAAAGCAAATTAGACCAGGCGGTAAAAAACGGTCAACTTTCAACCTAGAGCTAAGATTTTAGCAACTTGGTAGAAGCCATTACGAAAACACGCCTATTCAAATATATTGAAAATTTTGCAACCAAAACAGGTAAATTTTCAGATAAAATAATTCTGATATTTTTCATATTCCTGCTCAAAACATAGATTGTGGGTACTCGTTAGAACCGCCTCGCCGAGGCGGTTCTAACGAGTACCCACAATCTATGTTTTTGAGCAGAAATAAGAAAAATAATTTATACCCCTGTAAACCCCAGTTTTACTATATAAAGCGGGGTTTAATGGGGCCAAAATTATATAGGTATGTTTTCGTGATGCAAATATCCGATGCTAGTATAAATAGATTCAGCATAAAAATATCTTGGTTCTGGTGAATGAGATATAAAGTTCTACCGTATATGAACGTAATGACCGGAACGCGAACATTTTAGCATTTTATTCTCCCGATCTGAAAAGCTTTTGTATGAAATGAAATTAAACAAAAACAAAATGACCCAGTGGATTCAGAGAAGTCGTTTATAAATCTCGAAGGACGGACCGCGACTGGAAGGGGCTCATTATTGTTCATCCCGGGTCTTCCGCTCAGGTGTGCCAAAACATTACTCTTTGATGCAAAACCAAGGGTGGCCAACTAAAATGTGTCCAGGTCTGTCTGATAATAATAATAATAACAATAAAAATAACAATTCATATTGCCTAGAAAATCGATTTTTATGCCCCCGCCTGTCGAAAGCAGCAGTGTTTCGCCGTGATGTTACGTGCGAACGTACATATGTCACATTCTCTTGGAGGCAATTACTCGGGTACCATTTATGTTATGAAGTTGAAATTTACCCAGACAAACACCTCAAAGTCGCCTCTGGGTCATACCCTAGGGAGAGACTACGAGTCAAAATGTATGTAAATGTTTAGGTTTAAATTCAGGTTAACATTCCCACTAACGTCCGCGTTTCTTTTGGAGGTTATAACTAACGTACCTTTAACGCTAGGAAGTCGAAATTTAGTACGCTACTTTTCCAGACCAAAACCACAAACTCTGTGCTAAAGCTGCTCCTTGGACATGCCCTGGGGTCGGGCTGGGGTCAAATGTATCACAGGTCAAAATCTAGGACACCTGCAAAAGTTTTATTTTCCTTACTTTTCTATTGTTAAAAGAACTCGGACAAATACTTGGTCAAACAGCAGTCAAGCTTGTGTATGGACTTGCAGGTCATGGAGTAAAAGTCAGCATGGTCTATTTTCGCGGTCCAGTAATTTTGCCTTGAAGAGTTTCCAAGATCCATATATTGAAGATTATTTCATGTATAAACACTATACGTTTTCATTATGAGTCAGTGTGAACTAAAGTTTTACCTATAAATAAATGTAGGTCATAGTAACCTATACTTAATGGTCAACTGACTTTTTTACCTTATATCTTGAAGAGGATTTGCTGTATAAACGTCATACTTTTGGATTACGAGTCATTATGACCCAAAGCTGGACCTTAAAATAAATGTTGGTCACAGTGATCTTCATTTGACAGTTCAGTAATTCAGCCTTATAACCCGAAGAGCGTTCGATGTATAAACATCATACTAATACATTATGAGTCAGTATGACCCTAAGTTTAACCTCAAAATACATGTAGGCAACATTGGCCTATATTCCTCGGTCCAGTAATTTTGCCTATATCTTGAAGAATATTTGATGTACAAACATCAGTATGAATCACTATGAACCAAAGTTTGACCTCAAAATAAATGTTTACAGTCCAGTAATTTTGTCTTGAAGAGTATTTGATGTATAAGTATCATACTTATGGATTAGTTAGTATGACCCGAAGTTTGACACCAAAATAACTGCTACAATTCTTGCTCCAATAATTTTGCACCTTATGTTTAAGAATATTTGATATACATGTATAAACAATATACCTATGGACCGACCAAAACCAAAAGTAGGTTATATTGACCTATATTTCATATTTCAGCGCTTTTGCCTTTTATCTCAAAGAGAATTCCATGTATAAACACCAAACTTACCAATAATGAGTCAGTATGAGGGGAAGTTTGACCTAAAAATAAAGTAGGTCACAATGACCAATATTCCACAGTCCAGTGATTTTACCATATATCCTGGGGAACATTCGGTGTAAAAACAACACACTTTCAAATTATGACACAAAGTTTAACCATAAAATAACTATATTTCACAGTGACCTATATTTCACAGTCCGGTGAGTTTCCCGTATATCTTGAAAATTATTTCATGTTTAAACACCATAATTTCTGATTATGGGTCAGTATGAGCTGAAGTTTGACCTAAAAGTAAATGAAGGCCACAATGACCTATTTTTCACGGTCCAGTGATTTGTGATGATACTCAGAAATGCCACAATAATGGCTAACAGCTTTCGGGAGGGACCAAGGGGCGATGAGGAACACACAAAGACAAAACAAACAATATATATTTAAATGAACCAAAATTAAACTAATTTGGCAACATGCCAAATTACAGTTAAGTGAGCAGTCATCAGCAGCGGATATCTTGATAAGATTGTGAGATCCACAATCAGTCCCAATAAAAAGACATGGAAGCTAATACCTGTCATGAGTTAATAATCACCTTTGAAATAGTTTTATGTTTTTAATCCTATGAATGGTATTATTCAGCACATTATCGGTTTTATTCTTCCCTGTCTTTGATGTATTGCTATAGCAAGACGCAACTTCAATGACAAAGAATGTACCCTGCCAAATGCGCCGTTTACAACGTTTCTCCATCCCCGGGGCAGTAATGCATAATGCCGTATGGCATATGAATTTTATGGCGACTTAGTCTATAAATTCAGATGGAGTGTTCGCTCGTACGCATATCTGCCTTTCCGTCCGTCACCGCGCTTAGTTTTGCTCTCTAATTTTATTTTTTTATGGATTTTACTCAAATTTTGCAAACACATAATAAATATGTAATAGCAGTGAGTGGTATGGGATTGTTAAAAAAATTCGTCAAGTTTTGACACTGCCTTCGTCCGTCCGTATTATCGTGTCTGGACGATAAATTGAGTAAATATCACTCAATATTTACTAAACTTGGTATGTGCATTGATATTGTAGAGATCTGGTTTTGGATTAATAATGGGCAAATTTCATCGATTTATGACAGAAATATCTGCCCACTACATGTCCGTACTTTTGTTTCGGGATGATGAGTAAGTATCAGTTTTGTGGTAATAGTATAAAAAAACAAAATAAATAAAAAAAAAAAATAAAATTAAAATTATAATAATAAAAAACAGTAATAATAACAACATTATCTTAATATCCCTCGTATCTAGAGCTATGCAAGTTATAATGATCCACCATACGATACGCGGCAAAATGAGGAATTTAGTTATAAAGCAAATAATACCAATTTATTTAGTGCAAGATTTGCCAGAATAACATATTTTGAATTTTAATATAACTTATAAATGTGGTTTAAAACTTTCGACAAATCTGCCAAACTCATCACGAAAACATACCTATATAATTTTGACCCCCTTAAACCCCACTTTTATATAGTAAAACTGGGGTTTAAAGGGGTATACATTAGTTTTCTTATTTCTGCTCAAAAACAGAGATTGTGGGTACTCGTTAGAACCGCCTCACTGAGGCGGTTCTAACGGGTACCCACAATCTCTGTTTTGAGCAGAAATATGAAAAATACCAGAATTTTTATCCAAAAACTTTCATTTTTTTTGGTGGTGAAATTTGCAATATATTTGAATAGGCATGTTTTCGTAATGTATTCGCCTAATAATGAAAAGCTCTTTATACCCCTATTTTTAACAAATATTAAAGGGAAACTTTGGGGTATATATTTGGTAGTTTTTCTAACGTAAAGCTGCCTTTGTAAGAAATAAGCAGTCTACAAATCGTCTAAACCAAACCGGTACATACAGTGACTGATTGCATGTACACAAAACCCAGTAAGCATTCTTTATAAATTTATAGCGGGCCGTTATCGGCCCGTCAGGGTAGCTGACGGGCCGATAATGGCCCGCTATAGATTTATAAAGAATGCTAGCTGGGAAATGTTCCAATGGTTCTGGCTCTTGTCCATATAAATACATTATTTGTGGCTTGAGAGCACATGCGAACTTTAACCCTTCTCATGCTGAATAAATTAAGATGCCATATCCATTTCTAATTGTCAGCCAATCACATTACTTGATCCAGATTGTTGATATAAATTCACATACTGAATTGCAAGCAGTGCAGATCCAGATCAGTTGGCCTCTTCAGAAGCCAACTAATCTGGATCTTCACTGTTTGCAAATGCAGCGTATATCCGAGCTCAGCAGGGCAAATGTTAAAGATATAGAGATCTAGACCAGCCTCTGACATATGCACCCGCGCAGTCTGAACAGTCTTCGTTGTCCGCATAAAGAAACATTGCAAAATCATATCTGTTTTTATCCTATATTTTAATGTTTATTAATTTATTAAAACACTATATTATTTCTGGATACGTCATAAACATCGTTATATTTGTTAAGACATGAGATATTTCGCTTGCTTCTCTACTAAATGGATATGTATCGCTTCCAAACTAGGGGCACACTTAAAATTTATAGAAAAGAAAACTTAAAGAAAAGATAGAGCAAACTGTATCTTTCAGGAATAGTCCCATGAAATATTTTCTATGGTCATTCTCTCCCTTCCACTGATTAAAGAAGGGCAGTTGTCAGTTTCTGGCGAAAGAATGTGCACAATACTGGTTAACCGCTTAGAGGACTAAGCCTGCCCAGTGAACGTGTGGTTAGGTAAACTGACCGCGCTCGACATGACTGGGCCGTAAAACCTAAACACAAACAAACAAATAGTCCCAAGTTTGGAATCCATACTAGATAGAATTATTTACATTTGCAATAATTCCTTTCTGGCTAAGCCCCTGAAGATAGAGTTCAAAATCATATCTGTTTTTATCCTATATTTTAATGTTTATTAATTTATTAAAACACTATATTATTTCTGGATACGTCATAAACATCATTATATTTGTTAAGACGTGAGATATTTCGCTTGCTTCTCTACTAAATGGATATGTATCGCTTCCAAACTAGGGGCACACTTAAAATTTATAGAAAAGAAAACTTAAAGAAAAGATAGAGCAAACTGTATCTTTCAGGAATAGTCCCATGAAATATTTTCTACGGTCATTCTCTCCCTTCCACTGATTAAAGAAGGGCAGTTGTCAGTTTCTGGCGAAAGAATGTGCACAATACTGGTTAACCGCTTAGAGGACTAAGCCTGCCCAGTGAACGTGTGGTTAGGTAAACTGACCGCGCTCGACATGACTGGGCCGTAAAACCTAAACACAAACAAACAAATAGTCCCAAGTTTGGAATCCATACTAGATAGAATTATTTACATTTGCAATAATTCCTTTCTGGCTAAGCCCCTGAAGATAGAGTTCTGGCGAATTAAACTGCTCTAGTCTGATGAGACTGTGTCATTCGCAGTCACTTGCTAACATGAGTAAATGCTTAATTTGTTTTTCTCAGAAGGCGGCTGATGTAAAACCACTCTGCATGAGCAATACGTCTCTCTACAGTATTACAGTGGGTCAATTTTTTCATGTGATACATGATGTCTACCGCCTCGCCAGATTCACCCAAATTTCTTCTTTCGGATGTGTAAAAAGACCATAGACCGACTCCACCTTTTGACCTTCTATGACGTGAATTTTGAACTTTCTCAACAGTGTTACTAAAACAACTGTAGCGTTGGCATACGCGTACTCCTCAGCAGGACATACACGGTTACCAGCAAAGCCGAAAGCAGGAAAGCTACACATTGATCTCGTTGCTTTATTTTCTTTACTAAATCTTTCAGGGTCAAATCTGAAATTGCAAAAATATATAACGATGTGATTATGGAATTCAAATAACAACAGTAGTATTTTTACTGTCCTGCAATCGCCGACAACTTTGTGTTCTGACTTCCTGTATGTGGGTGCTGTCAGTGTTTTTGTGCACAAAACCGAAACTAACTCCTTTGTTACTAGCAAACACAACGGTCTGTCTGAACATCCACCAAGTATAGCTGGAGTTTTAACATTTTTCTCTTTGGATAGCCTAAGGACTGCTGAAGTTTCATGCGACTAGAGAATACTTTGATCAACAGCGCTGATGAGCAGGCTGATCCTAGTCTGCTCTAGTCGCTCAATCGTTATTGTAGGTTTTGTAGTGCGCTGGCTCATTTATGGAATATTTGACGTAATATGCGTTTCGTTAAAGTTCCTTTTTCTTAAAGTAAATAATTCTTTTGTTAACCACAACCGGGAAATAAGGCAAATAAAACGTCAAAGAAAAACAAGGTAAAGCATGTATGCAGAGTATGTTATTGTAGCGATAATTCGGAACATTGAAACAAGGCATCTCTAAAAACAGTGCGAAATTGATATAACAAAAGCGATATAATTTCTGTACTAGTGCGATATCATATGTCATATAAAACGTGAAACGATAATACCCCAACATCATCATATTCTGGGCAGATAACTCGATCAAAAAATGACAAAATTCGCCCATTAGCGATCCCAAACCAAATCTCCACATTATCAATGCATATATCATGTTTGTTGGAAATTCTTTGAGATTTATTTATGTCCTGAAAAGAAAAAATACGAATGTGTGCGGGTAGGTAATAGTAAAAAAATTGACAAATATTGCTCATTAGCAATCCCAAACCAGATCTCCACAATATTAATGCACATACCTAGTTTAGTGTAAATCCATTGATATTACTCAATTTATCATCAGGAAACGAAAATAAGGACGTGTCCTGGGCAGATAACTCCGTCAAAAATTGACGTAATTTGCCCATTGTCTGGTAAAAATCTATTGACATTTACTCAAGGTATTTTCCGGAAACGAAAAAAAGGACGGACGTATGACAGACGGACGGACATATGTTCTAACTAAATGGGTATTATGCTACTTTTTTTATGTGGACAACAGATGGTTATGTGACTCTTTATTTTATGTGACCCGTCAATTAAAAGGAAACTTGTGTCACATGTCACTCACTTGGAAACAATCGCACCATGGAGAGTTGTGTGACAATAAGTCGTATAAATGTACGGACAACAGTCGTAAAACATTCATTTCGTTAGCCCGGTAAAACGGACACCAACGTAAAATCATAATACCCGGCAACTATCGTGTGGCAGGGTTTATAACTGTAACATTCGAAGGCATCCGAATAAGCGTGCAATATGAAGTTAGCGTACCGATATCGTGGGATAATAGCACGTTTGCTCATCAGATTTTATCACATATTTTAATCGCTACATATTAAATCAGAACATTGAAACAAGACGTCCTTTATTGCATAGTCTAGTTTAGGGATTTGATACATTTGACAGATGTTCGGCCATCATTCACAAGGGGGATAACTTTTTGTGTTGTCATGTATTGTTCTGCATCACAATTTTCTTCTAAAAATGGTATACTCTAAAAGGAAGTCTAAAAGGAAAACTATTTATCAAATTGGGAGCAAATTGTTTCCTTATAGAATATTACTTTTTTCAGAGGGGAGACAAAAAAAGTTTGTCAATTACCATCCCAGAAAATCTGCCCATTCATAAAAAAGTAATCATTACGAAAACACGCCTATTCAAATATATAGAAAATTTCACCTCAAAAAACTGAAAAGTTTCGGATAAAAAAACTGATATTTTTCATATTTCTGCTCAAAACATAGATTGTGGGTACTCGTTAGAATCGCCTCGGCGAGGCGGTTCTAACGAGTACTCACAATCTATGTTTTTGAGCAGAAATAAGAAAAATAATGCATACCCCTGTAAACCCCAGTTTTACCATATAAAAGTGGGTTTTAATGGGGTCAAAAGTATATAGGCATGTTTTCGTGATGTTACTGTACACTTTCATAGCAAATAAAAATATACCTGTCCGGATCTGGCCAGAGCTTCTCATCCTTGTTACAGACACCAAGAGCATGAATAACCGGCGTCTAAAAAGCAAGCAGAAACAACCATTGAAATTGTATTTAACGAACAGCGTCATTTTAAGGGTCCTTAGCCTTTTTACAAACCGTCATACCCCTTATAAACTTACGTATCTCTGAGGCCTCATTCGGTTTGTCCTTGTTTGCTAATAATACATGCGCTACGCCATGTCTAAAAAAACAAACAGAAACAACCATTGAAATTGTATTTAACGAACAGCGTCATTTTAAGGGACCTTAGCCTTTTTACAAACCGTCATACCCCTCATAAACTTGCGTATCTCTCAGGCCTCATTCGGTTTGTCCTTTTTTGTCTAATAATATATGCGTTACGCCATGCGGAAACTTATGTTTAGGCATATGCAGATAGCCTGCGAAGGCGCAGTCTGATCAGGATCTTCGCCGTCCGCCAATAGAATCATTTAACACTATAGAATTTATCAGTGAAAAGCAAATGATCGGATGACTCGGAATGAATCTTAAACTGGGCATTTAGCGCACATTCGAAGACACATTTTCGCTTGAAACGGCATATATACAATTTAGGGAAATGTATAAACTTTCCAAATACAACTGCACACATCTTGTTAGACTGCCAGCAGTTAAAGGTCTATTCTATAAGACAGATAATTATCTCTATTCATAGAAGGCACGTTGTGCACAGGAAAGCAAATAGAAAGTTACAAGTGTTTTCAAGTGTATCCAGCCCCCTTAATACTTCCTCCAGGCAGCAAACAAATGACTTCATCTGACTGTATGTATTTAATGAAACATTTTTGACGTGACGTATATATGGCGTCATTTGCAATCACGTTCATGGCGTCATTAAATACAATAGAACCTCGTTAATTCAAACTCCAGTAATTCAAAATTCTCAATAATTCAAAATCATTTTGAAGTCCGGACTTTAATATATATATGCATTTTAACCCTCAATTATTCAAAGTCTCAATAATTCAAACAAAACTGTTTGGTCCCTTGGACTTTGAATTATCGAAGTTCCACTGTATGTTGACATAGGCCATTATGTTTTTTTTCTTGGAATCTTTGCTTCTTAGCACATTTTGTCTATCTAGAAAAAGATTTTACAATTGTCTGGTTGCAGCAGTGCATAAAGACACACAAAATATAAACGTCTCTATGCTGTTGTTTACTTTGTTCCGGTGTTGTATTGTCTGTATAATCGTGGTTAGGATTTATTTTTAAGAACTGTATTATTTAGCTGGTATGTTAAATACTTTGCTAATAAAACGGTGATTTACACTATTGTTATATATAGGGTGTTTGATTTTAAATATCATTATTTTCATGTTTACTACAAGTTTCGATATATAAATAGAACTTTCTGGTGTTACGCTTGGCTCGTGACGAGCCAGGCGTAACGCAGGAAAAACAAATTTAAGCTAACAAGTCGTTTATGTTCTTTTAAGAATCTTCCAGAAGGAATGTTCTGGATTGAGCTATTCTGGTATGTCATAGAACATTTGGAAGATTCTTTGTCAAAACTAGAAATAAAGTGATGCCTCTAGTATTTTTTTCTAGAATGTTCTTTGATATTATATAAGGAAATTATTCTATACTGGATAACTATATTTTATTCAATTTAGAAGTAAACTCTGAATTCAGGGACTTTAGATTGTAGGATCAGAAACTGTTATTCAAAAGATAAATTTGAGAAATTCTTGTGGAATATTTCTGAGGGACTTTATGACATAAACTTAAAAGGTACTGTTTACATTTCTGATTTGCACATTGCCTTTTTTTCTTTTTGTTCTTGTTGTAAATAGAGATGTTGAATTATTCTAAAGCTTGTTGCTGCTTTCAATTTCATTTCTTTCTCGTTCCGCCTGACTCATAACAGAAATTGGGGGCTCGTTCAGGATCGAACAGCTTCTTCTGCTTACACAAGTTTGAGCTTTATAAAGGAAAAACGTACTGACTTTGAAAACAAAAAGCAAGCATTGACTTTTGAAAAAAATATAAATAATAAACTCTAAGATTAATAAATTTACTTGATAAAACCAGCAAAAAGCCATCAAGGCATTTAACTCCAAAGCTTTTATCTCTGCACCTTCGAAGGAGTTGTTAAATTTGGCCGAAAGGTCAGATTTGTTGGACATTGCTGCTCACTATAAATTGACTACCGTCAACAAGTCCAAGTTAAAACAGGAAATAAAAATATTTTGGTCCATTTTTTGTTGATAATGAAATTCTTAATTCTTCTGCTTTGTCTCTTGTTCTCGTAACTCAGACAGGTTTGCAAATGCAAGAGCTTGAAATTCAGAGGCAAACTGAGTTTGAAAAAATAAGATTAGAGCAAGAAAAACTTAAAATGGAAATGGAAGAAAGAGTAAAAGAACAAGGAAGACAAATGCAGTAAGAAAGAATGGAAATGGAAGAGAGGGAGAAAGAAAAAGAAAGACAAATACAGAGAGAAAGAGAAAAAATAAAATTTGATACAGAATTAAGAATGAAAGATTTAGAAATGCCAAACAAGACGGTAAAACCGCAACATATAGACTATGACGTTACCAAACACATCAGATTAGTTCCTCCATTCCAGGTAAAAGTGGCTGACTAGTGTCTTCTTCATTTTGAAATAGTAGCGGAACATTTAAAATGGCCAAAAGTTCAATAACTGGAAGGCTCAAGAGATTTATTCTCAGCCGACTGTTGAGCAAAGCTCCAGTTATGTTACTGTAACGGAATTATTTCTGAAGGCTTATGCGTTTGTCCCTGAGTCTTACAGGTAAAATGTAGGAACTGTAAGAAAAAAAAAAGAGCAGACCTATGTAGAATTTGTTAGAATTTAAGAACAGTTATTTGATAAATGGTGCTCTTTGAAGAAAAATGGCTTTGATTTTGAAATACTTAGGCAGCTCATGCTTGTAGAAGAGTTCAAAAGGAGCATAAATTCAGACATAAGGTCCTTTTAAGATGATACACAAGTTGAAACTTTGGAGGCTGCAGCTCCACTTGCAAACGATAATGATTTAACATATTTGATTTCCTTTATTGATAAGTCAAATCCTTCAAGAAGACCATTTTTCCAACAATCAGGATCTAAACATATTTCTAGTAATCCATCTGGTAGTTACAGCCAAACATTTACTCTCAAACCCAAACCTTCTGAAAACAAGGATCAAAATCCCATACCTCAACCAGTTTGCAAGTATTGCAAAAAGACATGTCATATTATTTATGAGTACTTACATTTGAAAAGAAAGAAATAAAATCAAGAGGGGCTTAAACCTTCAGGCCTTACCTCTTTATGGTTAAAACTACAGTCGTGTGTTAAGGAGGAAGATCCTACCCAGGTAGAAAGGTCTTAGTCTGATTCTGTTATGGAGATTTATAAACCATTATTATCAGATGGTTTTGTGTCTGTAAATAGTGACTATGCCCAGTCTACCCAAATTAAAATTTTACGAGATACTGGCGCCTCACAAGCTCTTAGTTTAACAGATGCTCTGCCTTTTTCTGAGAAGATTTCTTCTGGGACAAGTGTTCTTATTCAGGGTGTAGAATGTGGATTTGTTAATATTCCTCTTCATAACATTTATTTATCATCAGACTTGGTTACTGATTTAGTGGCTGTTGCTATTTGACCGTATTTACCTTTTAAACATGTTCACTTACTGTTAGGCAATGACTTAGCAGGAGACAAGTTTGCGGTAAACCCACGTTTGACTAAGATGCATTATATTGATCAGCCGCCTGATGCCATTGAACAGAAAATCTCTGATCTTTACCCATCGTGTGCAGTTATAAGGACCATGGCGAAGAAAGCAAAAAGAATGATAGGGACACAGCTTTAACTGATACCTTTTTTAGTCAGTCTTTTAAAGACGAGATTACCAGTTCTCTTTCATCCAGCCTATCTGACAAGCAGACATACTTAAACGACAAGTCAGAGTCCAGTCATTACTTTTCAATATTAAATGACCAAGGTCAAGGTCGTGACTTAGTATCAAGGTCACAACTGTACAAGGAACAGCATAATGATCCTGAAACTCTGCCTCTGCTTGTAAAGGCTTTTGACGATAATGAAATCGATCAATTCCCAGTCTGTTTCTATGTCAAAGATGATTTTTTAATGAAAAAATGACGTACTCCTGATGTCTCAGCAGAAGATGAATGGACTGTTAATCACCAAAAAGTAGTTCCAAGTGTGTATCTCCCCGAAATTTTAAACTTGGCCCATGAAATTCCCACGTCAGGCCATTTTGGGGTAAATAAGACCTACCACAAAATTCTTAACATTTTTTACTAGATAGGGTTAAAATTTGACGTTTCTAAGTTTTGCAAATCTTGCCAAACTTGTCAGATGGTAGGAAAACCCAACCAGACTATACCAAATGCTTATTTACAGCCCATACATGCTTTTGATGAACATTTAAGCAGAATAATTATTGACTGTGTTGGTCCTTTGCCCAACACCAATTCTGGCCATGAGTATGTTCTCACTACAATGTGTGCTTCAACACATTTCCAAGAAGCCATTCCACTAAGGGATATTTAAACTAAGACCATTGGTAAGGCTCTGGTAAAATTTTTCACATGTGTAGGCCGCCTAAAGTCTCTTCAGTCGGATCAGGGCTCAAATTTCTTGTCTGGTATTTTTCAGCAGGTCATGCATGAGTTGGGCATTAGTCAATATAAATCGTCGCCTTACCATCCTGAAAGTCAAGGTGCCCTGGAAAGATTTCATCAAAATTGAAAAATATGATCAAATCATACTGCTTTGACACTGAAAAAGATTGTGCTTAAGGCATCCATTTGCTGTTGCTCGCTGTTAAAGAATCTGTTCAGGAATCTCTTGGTTTTAGCTCATTTGAGCTGGTATTTGGCCACACTGTGTGTGGACCTTTGAAACTTTTGAAAGAGAAATGTCTCTCAAATGATGACAGTTCTTTGAACTTACTTCAGTATGTATCAGATTTTAAAATACTGATTGTCAAATGATTGTGAGTCTGGTTTAACCAATCTTAAGTCAGCACAAAGGGAAGTGAAATAAAGCAAACGAAAGAAAATTCATCCTGGAGAAAGGGTACTTGCTCTTTTGCCTATTCCTGGCAAACTATTGCAAGCCAGATATTACACTGTAGATAAAAAGATTAGTGATGTAAATTACCTTGTTAGCACTCCTGGGAGACGCAAACAAAAACAGATATGTCACGTTAACATGCCTAAGCAATACATATATAGGAATAGCTCTTCTGTTATATCAAATAGTTTTGTTAGTTCAGTCCCTCAGGAACAAAGTGAAATAGACTCTGAAGAAATGAACTTGATCAAATCCGATCCAGCTTCATCAAAATTCCAGAATTCTGACATTCTAAAGGATCTCGACCAGAAACTTACACACTTACATCCAGTCCAAAGATAGGAACTAAACAGTTAATTCATGAATATGAACACTTATTTCCGGAAATTCCTACACAGACTGACAAAATTTATTATGATGTAAATTTTGAAACAACATCCATATAGAATCAACCCAACAAAACAAAAATATCTTAAGGAGGAAAGTCAGTATTTGCTGGACAAAAGTTTTATTAAACCAAGCCAAAATGAATGGAGTTCACCTTGCATTATTGTACTAAAACCTGATGGAACATATCGGATGTGCATGTGCACCGATTTCAGGAAGGTCCATAATTTGAGTAAAACAGACACTTTTCCCATCCCAAGAGTGGATGACTGTATTGACAAAATAAGAAATTCAAAATATATAACAAAATTCGATCTTCTGAAAGGATTTTGGCAAACTCCTCTTACAGAAAGAACCAAAGAGATTTCAGCATTTGTTACTTCTGATGGATTATATCACTATAAAGTAATGCCTATTGGAATGAAAATCTCTTCAGCAACATTTCAACGCTAAATCAACACTAAAATGGCTGGATCCAAGCATTGCGAGGCTTACATCGATGATGCCGTCACATACAATGTTGAGTGGAATCACCATATGGAGACTATCAAAGCATTCTTTGACAAACTAAGTGAAGTACAACTGACGAAAAACCTTGCTAAAATGGAATTCTATCATGCAATTTTAATATTTCTAGGACAGTTTGTGGGTCAAGGTCAGGTTACACCCGTAGAAGCTTAAGCTGAACCTATCTAAGATTTTCCGGTGCCCATATGCAGAAGGCACATGGTGAAGTTTCTTGGTATGGCCGGTTATTACAGAAAATTCTGTAATATTTTTTTCTGTCATTTCTGAGCCACTAACTAATATACCTAGCAAAGGAATGAGGTTTAAGTAGACCAGTGACTGCCAGAATGCTTTTGATAAACTGAAAGCCGTACTGAGAAGTAAGGCAGTTCTCTTGGCACCAAATATTTTAATAAAGAGCTTCATCTAGCCGTAGATGCAAGTGATATTGATGCAGGTGGTGTAATATCGCTAGATGACAATAGTGTGGATCACCCGGTTTGTTACTTTTCCAAAAAGTTTAACAAACATCAAAGGAATTATTCTGCAGTATAAAAAGAATGTTTGTCTCTCATTCTTGCTCTTCAACATTTAGAAGTTTATCTAAATTGTTCATTCTCACCTACTTTTTTTTTCAGCGATCACAATCCACTGACTTTCATCCATAATATGAAAAACAAGAATCAAAGGTTACTCAGATGGAGCTTGTTGTTGCATGAATACAATCTTGACATCAGGCATATCAGAGGTAAAGATAATATTATTCCTGATGCGTTGTCTTGAGCATGATATCTTGATCTGACGTTTCCCGTAACTTGCTGTATATAAGATAATAATTGCCTTATCAGTATTTTATTTTATGATAATTTTATGGCAAAGGAAATCTTTATTACATAAATCTTTCTTTTCCTTGAAGAGGGGGGGGGGGGGGGGGGTGGTGGTGGGGGGGGGGGGGGGTGGGGGGTGTTATATATATATGGTGTTTGATTATTTTAAGTATCATTATTTTCATATTTACTACAAGTTTCGATGTATAAATAGAACTTTCTGGAAAAATATGTTTACAATAGCAAGTTGTTGATGTTCTTTTTGGAATCTTCCAGAATGAATGTTCTAGATTGAGCTATTTTGGTATGTCATAGAACATTTGGAAGATTCTTTGCCAAAACTAGAAATTAGGTGATGCCTCTAGTAAATTCTTTTTCTAGAACGTCCTTTGATATTAAATAAAGGATAACAGATTTTCATTCGGACATCTTTGTGTACTGTCATCGGAACTTCTTCTATACTTGATTACTATAATAGTTTATTCATTCTGGAATTAAACTCTGAATTCGGGGACTTTAAATTGTGGGATCAGAAACTGTTATTCAAAAGGATTTGTTTTAGAAATTCTTGTGGAATTTTTCTGAGAGACTTTGTGACATAAACTTGAAAGGTACTGTTTACTTATATTTTTCTGCTTTGAACATTGTTTTTTTCTTGTTGTAAATAAAAATTGTGAATAATTTTAAAGCTTGTTCCTGGTTTCACTTTCATTTATTTCTCGTTACGCCCGGCTCGTAACACTATTAATAACAATTATCTTATTGATATACGGAAACTATCCGCTATCGACTAAGACTAAGACTAAAGCGATTATTGTTTTGAATAGTGTATGATAAATATGTAAATTGTGTTTGAGAGCAACGATAGTGAGAAATGTGCATGTTTGATACTTTATCCAGTAGCATTTACTTTGATGCGATAAACGAACAGAGGCTTGTTTTCAGCAATAAAGGGAAAGTAATTCTAGGAATAATGATCAGTTCTAAACAATTTTTGAACTCTTTCCAGATTGCATCCATGTCCACATTCTCTGCAAATTCAGGAAATCCAATTAAATCTAAATGAGTTATCCTGATGACAAAGTCTAACTGAAACTGTTTAAGCACTCTAAGATGGATGATTCGATCAGGCCAGTTTTCGAATGCATACGAAATGTCATCCATTCCAACGTAAGTTTCAGGAAGATCCAATCAAAATGAATATGTTACGCCTACGACAAGATTAAACAGAGGCTTTTTCAGCAATCAAGGAGACGTAACTCTAAGATTATTGATCCGATCTGGCCAGTTTTTGAACTCGTTCTAGACTTAATCCATGTCCACCTTATCTGCAAATAGAAAGGAAGGAAATGATCAGGAATCGATGCAATTTTCTTACATCTTCCGTTTATAGACACCTTCAGGCAAAGAAAGACGGCACCACAATCAAAACACTACAGCAGAAAGCCAAAAGCACAGTTTCTTCCCATAAAATGGCCAACCGGCTATCCAAAATAAAACTTTCACCAAGGCATACATGCAAATACATACAATGACATTTATAGTAAATCACAGCAGAAGCATCGCCTTGGAACGGTCAGTAAAAGTATTACTGGGGGATGTAAATCGATTATACGTGTGCACAACCCGCACTAGTAGCTCTGCCTTGGTATACACGAGACATTTGTTCAGTCCGCGTGAAGGATTCGTAACTCATCAGTGCAACATCTCAGAGAACATAAAAAAAGAAAACAAACGAATACAGAGATAAAACAACAATGAGGACTCAAAAGCAACAAATAATTGAAAGGCTGAAGCAACAGAAAACCAAAAGTAGGACTTCGGACAGCCCGACCAGAGCCAGAGCATCAGGCACCAACCGACTTACTTAAAAGTCATTAGCCCGGAGCCGTCATAGTGTCTGAGGCCCGACCCGCCGGCGTGGAACCAAAGAGGGAAGCTAAGTTATTAACCGTGATTCCGTTAACTACCATGCATGCAGTCTATCGCATTACATTTATATTCTACCCAATTTTTATATATCGAAGAATGATTTTGCAAAATTGAGTGCTAAAATCATTGCAAGCATATTTTTCTGAATTTATATACTAAGTCACCATAAAATTCAGGTTACGATAGGCCTCGTTGCAGAGGCGATTTGTCCAACATTGAAATTTGTAACTAAATCGAAATGACGTCTATAGAATATAGAAAAAGACTTTGCGGAGTTTATGGTACCGATAACCCTGATTTAGAAATTTAGCAGTTAACAATTTATTCCGAGTGTTGAAGTCAGAAACACTACTAGACACTCTGGCGAACCGAATAAGTTGCGAGATAAAAACACCGTAAGATGCTCGCCGAGGAGCATCCCCATCTAAATAAGGAAAATTTACAATCTCAAATCTCAATTTACAATCTCAAATTCAAACTCATTGCGTTTATCATAAATTTTACATGAAATAAATCCATCTAAGATACATAAATGCAAAGTTATTGCTTAACTACCATGCATGCATGCAATCTGTCGTATCACATTTATATTGTACCCAATCTTTATATATAGAAGAACGACTTTACGAAATTGAGGGCTAAAATCAGTGCAAGCGTATATTTTTTTCTGAATTTATATACTAAGTCACCATAAATTTCACGTTTCGATAGGCCTTGTTGCAGCAGCGGTTTAAGTGCAATACTGAATTTTGCAACTAAATCGAAATGACGTCTATAGAGTTTAGAAAAAAGACTTTGCGGAGTTTATGTATGTTACCGATAACCCTGATTTAGAAGTTTAGCAGTTAACAATTTATTTCGACTAGACACTCTGGCGAACCGAATAAGTTGCGAGATATAAACACCGTAGGATGCTAAACGAGGAACATCCTCATCCAAATAAGGGAACTTTACAATCTAAAAATTGAACTCATCGCGTTTACTATATTTTTATATGAAATAAATCCATCTAAAATACACAAAAGCAAATCCAAAATACGGGGCTTCAGTTTTAGAAGAATTTGTTTTATTTAATTGAAGTTCGGAAGGATAAATTTGATTCATCAAACCATCGAACTACTGATTATCAATATTTAATAAATTGTCCAAATATCTAGACATCTACTATAACGTCAGGTTGCTTTTCTTCAGAAAGAGACATCATGAAGTATCTTTTATAACCGAACAGCCACAAGCGATGCGCTATTCGTACCCATAGACATACCCACAATTTGTCTAAATAGCTTAGTGCCAAATCTTAAATAAATATTGTCAAGTAGAAAAGTGTGAGTCACACGCACTTTCTGACATGACCGTAAGGTATAACTTCTATGCGTTTCAAGTTTTCAAGTTATACAAGTTTCAGAAACGTCCAATTAAAACTAAAGGTTTTATGGTGATGAAAAGCATTTTTCACATATGTCTACGGGCACTGTTGATTACCATAGCCACCGATGGCAACCAAATATTTATTTGATTTTCATAAAAAGTTTATGTCATCGATGCCCTTTCAGAAGCATGCTATAGATGAGAAATGATTGAGATCAGCCTGCAGACTGTGGCGATATTACTGATCATAAATGTTGACGGCGGACGACAGATTCCCTACCATCCTATAAGCTCCCGTGGCGCTTTCAGCCCAGTTGAGCTAAAAATTTCTTCAACAGAGTTTATCAGAACCCGCATTTTATGATCACTTCTTTTAAAAACTCTGGGGAGCTGCTGAGAAGTCTGAGTTTTCGAACAATTCAAAATTATTATTGGTATGTGCAAAGACAGGATAAAATTTAGATGTTATGCGACAGGCTACATGAAATTTTTTCTGTCCTAGCTTTAATTGTACGACGGTGGGTCAGATAGCAGACTCAGTGACGACACAATC
Source organism: Anodontia alba (assembly GCA_964016985.1). Classification (NCBI taxonomy): domain Eukaryota; kingdom Metazoa; phylum Mollusca; class Bivalvia; order Lucinida; family Lucinidae; genus Anodontia; species Anodontia alba. The sequence continues at coordinate 21,052,669 of OZ024833.1, read as the reverse complement.
CTACACATTTACTAGACGGTTTATGCTTGGCCTTATTGGCCTGTTCTTCTAATATTTTCTTATGCTCTGCGTTTCATCGTAGTCTTGAAAAGGTGTCTTTATATACTTTCTCTGTGTTTAGCCACTGATGAGTTAGAGGCTCCTAAAACGACCGAGCAGATACATGTAGCGGGAAATTTGTCAGAATTTTGGTCGGAGCTAGAGTCTGTTAAACCAGGTTTAAGCCCTTAAACGGTTTTGATAGGGACCTACGTGGTTCCAATAGTGGTTATCTGCAGCTGTAGTTACCAGTATCTTAGGTGTTTGCAACGAGCCCTCATGACTGTTTCATCACTGTGATTTAATTTGATTTACACGTTTTTCTGTGATGTCTCACTGGCTGAGTTAGGAAACATATGTGTTACCCCAGTCATTGTTCTCAAACACTGCTCTTCCCTTGAAACTAAAGGGAATTAAGATCCCTTCTTGTGTGTCGTACGATTCGGAACATACCCTTATACTGGTATATAGGGCTGCATAAATTTAAGTAGTTTAGCCAGGCTGACTAAATCAAATATCTATGTATAGTATGTAGATGCTGATGAAAGATGAAACTGTCTCACCAGCATATACACTGTTATATTTTTACAATTTAACTTTAATTCATATTTGCAATAATAAAAGTGTCACACAAAAGTGAACTCTATAGATATAGGCTTGTTAATCACTATGACGCGAACTATATGCTTGTCTTTGAAAAGTTGGAAAGGGCATAACTCTGACAAAATTATTCATTTTTTTTAAAATGTATATCAGCTAAATTATGCACCAGCCTCCAGGAAACTCACCAAGTTTCAAGGCCCTAGCTTGAATAGCTCTCAAACAAGCCTGACGAACGGACCTTTGAACGGATGGACAAACGAACGAAAGGTAAAACAGACGGACGAACGAACGAACATAAAGCAGTATGCCGGGGGCATAAAAAGGTCAATTCAGAAACGCAGGCCTGGAGTAAAAAAGGTTAAAACGGACTTACGTTTAATGGAATGCCATATCCACCTAAGTTCTGTTCAACAGCATGAATTCTGGCATCCCAAGAATTGACAACTGAACATCGCAGAGTTTCTTGAAGCACTTGGCGTAGATACCTATAGCATATGAGGAATAAAAATAAAAATGCCTTAAGGAGACTAGAAAATAACATTTACCTCTTATTCCCAGAGAATTCACTTAAAGGGCATTTGACATTCTATTGAATAAAGCAATTCCTGTAAAATTAGTGCGCGTTTCGAGGTGGTTTCTCTGTTTTATGACAATTAAGAAGGCTGCTATTTACTGCCACTAACATAAAACGTGCCTCAGCAATATTACAATTGTATCATCCACTATTGCATAAATAAGTAAGGAAACAAAATCATACTCATCCAGACATAGTTTGAATTTATAGCCTAAATCTGTTGTATTGACTCTAACTTTCACCAAAGCGTCGCAAAATTATATAAGTATTCATACAGATTATATATTTACAAATGAAATTTGTTTATCAATAAATAAAACATGTTTTGTAAAAACTAATATGAACAGACACAGAACCGCACGTATATGGCAAAAAGTACAAAGCAATACGTCATGTTCTTGTAATTAGCATTTGATGACAACACAAGTAATTACTGTTTGCAGTGATGGATATTATTGTTTCTAGTAATGAATATATCTCACTTCATGAAAGTATCACTATTCAAATGAAATGGCTGGAAACTGCTGACAAAGTGTGTTCATTAGTGCAATGTTTTGACGGCAGGCTATGCCTTTACGTAATAGTCGAGAATCAAAGCCCTTAAGATAAGATAAAATGACTAAGTAATAAAGTCGCAAAAAATAATACCAGAATAAAGTTTCATCGAAATGCCGGATAAAGGATGTAGTTTCAGAGACTTATTAGGCCATATACTATCAGCATCAAAGCCATCATCAACCATTTTATTAGCATCTGCTTTAAAACTTGAATAATATTTTAAAACACGAGTTTGTGTAACTACTGACACGTTCTAGTGAGAATGTTTACTGATTTTGATATAAGTTGTATGCAATACATACAAATCACAAATAGCTTTTTGTTGTTAAGAAAAGGTTCAAATATTCAAACTGGTGTTCCATGCAGGCGATCCTGCAAGAAGATCCAGGTAAACGCTATACTAATAAAACGTCAAAAGCAGTGCCTTTGGAAACAAAGAACACACTAGAGACTAGAAAAATGGGAGTCTCGGTTTTATTGAGACTCTTCGTAAGCAGTAATTAAGTTTGCGACACTGCCTACGCCCTCTAGCGTATACATGATCAGAACTTCATTTTCAAATATATCACAACGTGCCCAGTGATTCCAAAGGAACTGAAATATAATCTGCACGACGGTCATGTTCGGGGAGACGTGCTACCACCACCACACGGTACTAACACCAACTGCAGTGTAAAGCTGTGTATTTAGTGCCTAAGTCCAATATTTTTTTCTTTTGTTTCATTTTTTAGTATTCACAGCATTGTATCAGTATACATTGTATTGTCAGAGACTCATAGTGTGTCGTTGCAAGAAAAATGACTTTGGTATTATATGGTTCTTCAAAAGTGTTTAAATACTTCAAAATTATAATAACTAGTGAGATGTGTTTTATTATGGAAATATTGTAATGGAAATATGCGATATTTAATAAAATGTATACCATATACAGCCAGTCGAGTACGAGTGGCATAATAAATGATATAACACGCGTGGCAAGCTATAGACATTATCTCTCATATTTATCTTTTTTGTTTAAGACAATATAAAATACGAAAGAAATAACAGTTCCATGACATACATGACATTTGAGTATATGCGATGCTTGCTGCATACCATATTTTATACTGATTGGTGAAACATTTGGCGGGACCGATGGAGTTGCTAACAGTCACTTTGTCGTCTTAACGGTCTTGCTGACTGCATCCTTTGACCGGTAACGTACTAAATATCTTATTTTATGTGCACTCAGACTTGCAATTTACCTAATGTCTAATGATTGTGTCATAGCCATTTCATAAACAGACCTTCTAAACCCCTAACATTACTATTCATGTATTTTTCTCTCTGTCAGGCTAATAGGCATGGTGGGTCCCGCATGCTTACTGAGTAATGCTTACTTTCCATGGACCCATGATTACACCTCATTTATTTTTGAATTCATGTCTGTCTGTCTGAACATTCCTAATTAATGACATCTGTCATTTGTTTGTTACCACTACCTTTTCGAGTGTTTGTGGCTTTCATCACCACTGAGCATGCACAAAAAAAAATGTAGTGCAACCTATACTCAAGCTTTGCGACATTCACTAATTGATTTAGTCAATATATATATATATATATATATATATATATATATATATATATATATATATATATATATATATATATATATATATATATATATATATATATATATATATTGGTGTTTAAGAGAATTATCTCTCGAATGTTGGCTATAGTGTTGGACAAATATGAACAAAAATGGTAATGATAAATGCCTTGTTTATGCTTAATGCATTAGAATGAGGAAAATGTAAATAAACGGAACTTATTAACATATGATATATCAGTACGGCATTATTGTGAAATTTCTGCCGATGAAAGCGCACTTCTCGAGAGCGTTGGATTCTGTCGAAAATCTTGCAAGATCTATTAAATGTACATATGTATCGATCCACGCAGACTAATTATTAAAGTTTTACAAATGTCCAGATTTTCATGACTTTCTCAAGAAATGTGTCATTTCAGTGCCTTTGGCTCATGTGTATCGACTTAATGATTTTTCAAAATACGACTTTAGTATGTTCACCTCCCATTCATTATAATAACGTTTAAAAGTCTAGAGAATACAGCCTTGTACCAGTCCATGACCTTTTATAAAGTATCTCCGGAGCAAGGGGAATTAAGATCGTCTACGAAGCGTGGGCGTAAACAGAAGCCCTAGGGTCACCGTCAGATAATCATAGTTTACCATTGAAACAATATTCAAAATGGTAGCAGGCGACATTCAAAAATATGGGTTTGCTAGGTGTACTATACACATGAACAAATAAGCATTATCTTCTCGAAGAAATATACCTAGCGTAGTTTGAAAAGACGAGTTGCACTTTTGCCGTTTTGTGCCCACGATGGATTTGGATGAAATTCATGTGTAAGGTAGCTTGACTTTTGCCAGTTCACATGAGCACAATTTGAATTTAACGATGACATATAGTCACATGACTTTTGGTTTTATTGCAATTTGGTGTTTATAGAGGTCTGTCTACCTGAGTGGACATATAAGATAAAAAAAAAACAAAAAAAAAACAAAACAAAAAACATAATGACTACACATACTTCCGGAGTGATTAAAGCATGCTCATGTGGTGATCCATACCTAACTTATCAAGTGACAAAATTAAATAATTTTCTATAGGGAAACTTTAACTATGTGTTAAAATATAGATGAAGTAACATATTGCGAAATTATGTTTTATTACTATTTTTGTTCATGGTTCAGAGTAAGCAAATACAACAACTGACATGTGGTATATTTAACATGCTCATGGACACCATCATGCATTTGGAAAGTATGAGTGCTCGTAGTTGTAAATATTTAAGAATACATAAATAGATACTGATTTATATTTGACCTTGACCTTCCAATCGCATGAAGTACGAGATAATCTACCATAAGAATACCATCAGCATCCAAAAAACCGAGGCATAAACTTCCCAGTTGTCGAACCAGACTTTGTTTTCTTTGGCGGGGTGAGTAGGGTGATTCCATTGTTTAGACTGGATTCTGGTATGAAATGTTGGACCCACTTTTCACCCATAGTCAAACACCTCTACAGAAACCTATTACCGTGCGTTCAGCAATTTTGTCTATTCAGCAAAAATTCATGTGTCCTGTTTACCGAAACGTGTTACCACTTTTACATATGCTGACCAAATAGAACAGGCTGTTGGTTACATAACTGTAATAAGGCATCGCAGGTGATACAAATACCCTCGCACAAGACTACTTAGTGTGGGCAAACACTGAACTGGGGAATGTGACGACATATACCAGTTATGTGAATGAAGAGACAAAAAGCCTATGACCTTAATGTAAAGGTCATGTATGACCTTGACATTGAGGGTACAGTACTGTAAACATTCAGATTTTCAGGTTAGACGGGATCAGATCTCACATGATAGAAAATATTTCAGTTATGTCAATCTCGACCTTGAGGCCGACGACCTAGAAAGTCAAACTTGCACGAGATATCATCAAAGCCACATGTGATGACAACATTTGTTTTTCTAAAAAATACCTACAGTCGCCTTAACCTTGAGCCTAACAAGCTGAAAGGTGAATTTGCTCAAGACATTATAATACCCAACTATATCGATCATAATACCGTGTGAAGATATATAAAAAAAATCCATTGATAAATGCAGGAGCTAGAGCGATGACAAATCTGTTTTTGTTTTCTTAAAATAGCCAGAGTTACCTTGACCTTGAGCCAAGCACCCTGAAAGTTGAACTTGCTCGAGATATAACATACCCAACAGTTATGTGAAGTTATATTAAAATCCACTGTAAAATGTAGGCATTAGAGCGATGGCAAAGTTTGTTGTTTGTTTAAAAAAATGCCACAACGACCTTGACATTGATCCTAGTACCTTGAAAGTCGATCTTGCTCAAGATATTATATCAAACATTTGTATGAAGTAATATTAGAATCCATCAATAAATGTAGGCACTAGAGCTATAACAATTTTTTTTCTAAAAATAGCCACAATGACCTTGACCTTGAGCCAAGCAGCCTGAAAGTCGATCTTGCTCTAGATGTTTTAATTCCTAACATTTCTACTAAGTTATATTAAAATCCATAGATAAATGTAGACACTAGAGGGAATAACCACAGTGACCTTGACTTTGAGCCAGGACCCTGAAAGTCGAACTTGCTCGACATATTATCAAGACCAAGGCATATCGAGCAACCAAAATTGCCCAAACTTCCATCTAGAAAATAGTAGTCCAAGGTATTCCGAGCGACCAACTCGACACCGGCGCACTAGGGCAACAAGATGGCTGTACAAGCAACGTTCCGGGCCATGGGCCTACGATCCGAAAAGGCAGTTTCCGCCCACCTTCTCCTGGAGAACGCATACGAGAGCAACCTTGTGTCGGACATCTCCAGTCGACTATCTGGCAGGCGGCCTGGGCCGCATGCACCTACGCCCCCTCCCCGGCCTTCCGACGTTCGTCGACGACGTCTATGTATTTGGCTACTTGCGCCGCGAGGACTGCGTGTTCCATGGCGGGCGCCTATCTTGCACAACCGGGAGGACAGCTCTGCGAAGCACACCATTGCGCGGATATCTACCGCCGTTCGCGAGTGCATGGGGACGGCCTCCGACGGCACTACCCGCGGCCACATGCAGGCAAACATCGTCCACATAATTTCGCAGCCCGACAACGCCGAAGGCGGCGCCATCCGAGCGACAGTCTTTAGGATCGAGTACGACACCGGCAAAAAGGCGCAGGCAAAGTGCCGAGAGCTATACCCGGCTACAGAACCGGCCGGCCTCTTCGTGGGTAGACGTGTCCGAAATCCCTATGGACGAACTGCCTCCTTGCCTGCCTTCGGACGCCTGCTGTTGGCCCACGGCTACGGCATCTATTGTATCGACTACACACAGGATTTCTCGACAGGGAGGCGCTTGTGGACCACCTCTGCGCTTCCGAAGGTTTTCGCGAGCAAGGCGACCTGGCGTCCGCCACGCGCACAGACGATTCCACGATATTGGCGAACACCGATAGCGTTGGGGGCCATGTCTGCACATGGATGCGCATAGGCAAAGCTGGGTACACGGTCCGAACGAAGGCGTACAACAAGGTCATTTGAACTTCGAGGCGGGCAAGATTCGTGAACCAATTGGTGGCCACCTGACCGACTATGTCGACTGCCCGAACGACCATGTGCGGCGCACCTTCTTGCATCCCGACGTACAGCCAGGGGCTGCACTCGTATCGAAGTCTCTCTGTACGCCTGCCGTGGGGGAGACCTCACAGCAAACACAGCCAAAGAGGTGGCGGAGGAGGCCTTGGCCCTGGTTTCCCCTTTGGATCTGCCAGGCCTGTTTGTAGTCCAACCGCCCGCCAAACAGTGGGAGAACCTGGCCGCTTGCCTCGACCGGTGCCTCGTCCTAGCCGACCGGCAGAGGGGCTCGATATTCGTAGCCTGGTACGCGCACACAACAACATGCCGGGTCTCGGAAGTCTGGGTCCGGCCAACCAAGGCACACGTAGATAAAGAGGAAACATGGGAGAGGGCCGTAGAATGGGCCGCGGCCGACTTCGGGTTCCGCGCATGCCTCATCTTCCGAGTCGACATTCTGGGAGCCAACGAGGAGGGCGTAGAGCTGGGACCGCTCCGATGCTATTCCAAGGACGCCGATGCAGGCACAATCTTGGCGGCTAGCAAACGACCTACACAATTGCATCCAAACGGTCCAGATCCCGGAACCCTCCTGCCACCCTCTACCTCGGTTTCGTGGGTTTGGAAGGCCAACAAGAGCCAGGCGATTGGCAGAGAAATCTCGACCTTCCGCCTCCAAGAGGTGCCCGAAATAGCACAGGGCCGCGAAATCTCCACGCTTTCGACCAGGAACCGCGAAAAACGCCTCCAACATATCCGCGACTCGGCGAACGCCGAAGACTGGCGGCGACGTGCTTTTGCACGACTAGAGGCAGAACAGCGACAATACGAGGAAGAGCAGCGACGCCGAGCCGAAGAGCTGGAATGCCTTTCCCAGCTGGCGGTCGGATATAGGCGATACGAAGAAAAGTCGCAGCAGACGCGCGATGCGGTCGAAGCCATCCTGCGCACCCAGACGGACAAAGTGGTTGACATACCCAGCGGGCGCAAATGGCTCGTTCTAGGATACAGACGTTCCCGTGCAACATCGGAGCCAAGGGTTGTGTTGCGCTGCAAAGACGACGAGGCCTGTTATGTGTGGGCAACGCAGGGGCTCGAAAAGGTCGTCGATGGGTGCGCCGACGTCTTCGAGTCGGACACGGACAAATTCGGGAAGACAACCTTCTTGGGCGGCAACGACCCGGATCGGGTTCCAAGAGACCTCGCGGCCGTCCCTCGACCGGAATACCCTGGCCGGGGCTATCTCGATCTCCAGCCCCGAGAGTTTGCCAGCGCCAACAGGAGGAAGCCAGAAGGTTGTCCTCCCGAATTTGTCCGTGTCCGACTCGAAGACGTCGGCGCACCCATCGAGGACCCTTTCGAGCCCCTGCGTTGCCCACACACAACAGGCCTCGTCGTCTTTGCAGCGCAACACAGCCCTCGGCGCCGATGTTGCGCGGGAACGTCTGTGTCCTACAACGAGCCATTTGCGCCCGCTGGGTATGTCAACCACTTTGTCCGTCTGGGTGCGCAGGATGACTTCGACCGCATCGCGCGTCTGCTGCGACTTTTCTTCGTATCGCCTATATCCGGCCGCTAGCTGGGTAAGGCGTTCCAGCTCTTCGGCTCGGCGTCGCTGCTCTTCCTCGTATTGTCGCTGTTCTGCCTCTAGTCGAGCCCAAGCACGTCGCCGCCAGTCTTCGGCGTTCGCCGAGTCGCGGATATGTTGGAGGCGTCTTTCGCGGTTCCTGGTCGAGAGCGTGGAGATTTCGCGGCCCTGTGCTATTACAGGCATCTCTTGGAGACGGAAAGTCGAGATCTCTCTGCCAATCGCCTGGCTCTTGTTGGCCCTCCAAACCCACGAAACCGAGGTAGAGAGCGGCAGGAGGGTTCCGGGTTCTGGACCGTTTGGATGCAATTGTGTAGGTCGTTTGCTAGCCGCCAATATTGTGCCTGCATAGGCGTCCTTGGAATAGCATCGGAGCGGTCCCAGCTCTACGCCCTTCTCGTTGGCTCCCAGAATGTCGACCCGGAAGATGGGGCATGCGCGGAACCCGAAGTCGGCCGCGGCCCATTCTATGGCCCTCTCCCATGTTTCCTCTTTGTCTATGTGTGCCTTGAACCCAGACTCCCGAGACCCGGCATGTTGTCGTGTGCGCGTACCAGGCTACGAATATCGAGCCCCGCGGCCGGTCGGCTAGGACGAGGCACCGGTCGAGGCACGCGGCCAGGTTCTCCCACTGCTTGGCGGGCGGTTGGACTACAAACAGGCCTGGCAGATCCGAGGGGGAAACCAGGGCCAAGGCCTCCTCCACCACCTCTTTGGATGTGTTCGCCGAGAGGTCTCCCCCGCGGCAGGCGTACAGAGAGACTTCGATGCGAGTGCAGCCCCTTGCCTGTACGTCGGGATGCAAGAAGGTGCGCCGCAGATGTTCGTTCGGGCAGTCGACATATTCGGCTAGGTGGCCACCAATTGGTTCGCGAATCTCGCCCGCCTCGAAGTTCGATACGACCTTGTTGTACGCCTTCGTTCGGACCGTGTATCCAGCTTTGCTTGTGCGCACCCATGTGCAGACATGGCCCCCAACGCTATCGGTGTTCGCCAATATCGTGGGCTCGTCTGTGCGCATGGCGGACGCCAAGTCGCCTTGCTCGCGAAAACCTTCGGAAGCGCAGAGGTGGTCCACAAGCGCCTCCCTGTCGAGAACCCCCGAGAAATCCTGTGTGTTGTCGATACAATAGATGCCGTAGCCGTGGGCCAACAGCAGGCGTTCGAAGACAGACAAGGAGGCTTGCAGCTCGTCCATAGGGATTTCGGACACGTCAACCTTTGCCACGAAGAGGCCGGCCGGTTCTGTATCCGGGTATAGCTCTCGCCACTTTGCCTGCGCCTTTTTGCCGGTGTCGCACTCGATCCTGGAGACTGTCGCTCGGATGGCGCCGCCTTCGGCGTTGTCTCGGGCTGCGATTGTGTGGACGATGTTTGCCTGCATGTGGCCGCGGGTAGTGCCGTCGGGGGCCGTCCCCATGCACTCGCGAACGGCGGTAGATATCCGCGCAATGGTGTGCTTCGCAGAGCTGTCCTCTCCAGTTGTGCAAGATAAGCGCTCGCCATGGAACACGCAGTCCTCGCGGCGCAAGTAGCCAAATACATAGACGTCGTCGACGAACGTCGGAAGGCCGGGGAGGGGGCGTAGGTGCGTGCGGCGCAGGCCGCCTGCCAGACAGTCGACTTTGGAGATGTCCGACACAAGGTTGCTCTCGTATGCGTTCTCCAGGAGAAGGTGGGCGGAAACTGCCTTTTCGGATCGTAGGCCTGGAACGTTGCTTGTACAGCCATCTTGTTGCCCTAGCGCGGCGGTGTCAATTTGGTCGCTCGGAATACCTTGGACTACTATTTCTCTAGATGGAAATTTGGGCAACCGATGGCGGGCGTGTTTCCGAAAATAGCCGCCGAAATCTTGGTAGCCCTAACAAAAAATACGCTACAGTAAGGAAGCCGCCGCACGCCCGTGGGAGCTGCCTAGACGTACGCAGAATTGTTTGTCTACGTGGGTTCCCAATAAAGTATGCTCGCCCCCCCCCCCCCCCCCCCCCGCCTTGCTGCTAAGCTCACATCAAACATCCCTCGTACATATTCCAGCTTGCATACCTTATGTAAGACAAAATTGGGGGATCAATATAACATAAATTTACGTCTTTGAGATTACACGCGACTAAATTAAGTTGTTCCAGCGTTTTAAGTACCCTTACAAATGTTCACTGATGCACACTATGCAACGTTGGACGTTTATTATGTCCATATGTCGAAATACAATCTTGCAGTCCCTTCAGTACTTTGATACATAAGTTCAATAGTAGTAAAATGCCTAAAAAAACTTTTTACGGTGTATAATTATCTTCATATTTAAATTATATAGACTCAATATTAAACATGATCGATAGGGTAGGTATGTCACCGCACAACTAAAACAAAAACACCTTTTCAATCAATAAAAGAAATCAAGGGGATAAAACTAGAGACATTAAGGTGCCGTTTTGAAATATTTGGTTTTGGATTTGCTTACTTTCTATTTGATCTTGAAGTAGGCACATCGCAATAGTGAAGCGTAACTCGTCCTTTGTCTACTACTGTTATGATTGGCGCTTTAAGATTTTAACCCTAGCCGTGCTGAACACGGATATAACCTGCTTTTGCAAACAGTGTAGATCCAGGTCGATTGGCTTCTAAAAAATGATCTTGATCTGCACTGTTTCAGTAAGTGAATCTGTATCAACATCCTGGATCGAGTAATCTGATTGGTTGAATATCAATAGTGGCCGTGACATCTTAATTTATTTAGCATGGCAAGGTTTTACTGTCTTACACTAAATCCTTCATGGTATCGTAGCTCTCATCTTTATCGCCAAGGACAGTCCGCACTTCTTCCAGTATTTTCTCTTGTACGTCAGGGTGTGTTGCAATCAAATATAAAGCCCACGTCAGAACTGCAAATGAATTTGGACAATGGATATACTTCCACAGGAGAATACTATGTCAAAAAACTGTTTTGTTTTGCTTCGGAAAAGGTGTCCACAGTAAAAGGAAAGCATTTGCTCCCAACGGGAGCAAGTGCGTTCGCCAATAGGTTTCTTTTAGAGTAGACGTCCTTTCAGAACAAGTTAAGTTTGCAGAAAAGCGATCGTCTTCCTCTTGGGGTCTGGGAAGGGCTGCGGTTTGTGATTGTGGCACTCCCTGGACTTTTCTCTTACCTTTTTTTTCTCCATTTATATATGCCAGCGATTCCACCAGGTGTATCCTTGGCCCTTAACTAAGCCATGCTTTGTACATATACTAACAGCGCATGCCCATATTCTCGCGGTCTGAACCGGATCTTTACTACCAGACAACAGAATCATTGGACTAAATCGATGTACAGTAGATCCATATACATCAAATAAATAACACTACAATAACTGTAGAGCGTCAGTCAAAGACCTTGAGCTAAGGGTTAATAAATCGCAACAACTAAATCAAAGATAAAGCCTATAATAAAGCAAAGGACAATAGAAACAATGTGTTGAGGCAATTTGCGACGGTTGTTGAGGGTATTTGCTGTCTGCAAAGAGTGCCATGTTAACTGGTGCTGCAAAGGGCGTTTGTTTTTTTTTGTTTTTTTGTTTATTCAGTGTTGAGGCATGTTGTATGCAATATGACGAATCTAAAGTCGTGGGCGTTTGTGTAGACAGCATATAAGAAGGACGATCAAACAGTTTTCGGCCTCTAGAGTTCAGGAATTACCAAAAGCAGAAATTGTGCCATTATTTCTCAATATAATCTCACTTTGCCTTGATTCACTTTCTCCGAAGCTGTTTAAGTTTGATTAGCCCTTCAAAATGGATGAGTTCCTACTGGTCTCCCAAGGAACTCACCAACAGCATCTATGACTCCCTCATTGTTTCGAAAATTCCTACCACAAAGGTTATGTTTAGTTTTGTAAACAGATAGAGGTCGGAAGGGGATAAATCTGGAGAATACGAGGGATGAGGAAGAATCTCAAAGCAGCATGTTGTCGTAACTGCCATAGCAACTTGAGAGGTGTGGGCTGTTGTATCATCTTGCAACAGCAAAGCACCTCGAGTCATTTTTCCTCCTCTTTCCTTCGCAATCTTCTGACGCAGCCGCCTTAGTTCTTCTGCATAAGCATATGCACAATCTATCCTTCTTCAAGACAATCAACCATGATAACGCACTGACTATCCCAAAATATAGAGGCCATAACCTTCTCTGTTGAAGAAACTCTTTAACTTCTTAGGCGGTGGTGAACCAGGTGGCCTCCATTGCATACTCTGCGATTTGGCGTCATGATCAAAGGGATGGACCCAAGCCTCATCTTGGGCCACAAATCGACGCATAAATTCAGTCAGCCACATATAGAGAGGAGATACTTAGACATTTCAAGAAAAAAAGGTAAGAGAAAAGTCCAGGGAGTGCCACAATCACAAACCGCAGCCCTTCCGTGACCCCAAGAGGAAGAGGAAACCGACAAATTCAAGCCTGCTCTTCTTACCTTTTGTCAACATTTTGGGGATCTGTATGACAGAGACCTTAGACACCCCTAAGATATCGGTCAAGACAGACGGAACTGCCCTAATACTTATGCAACGTTGTCTATCACACAGGCTTCTTCTACTGTCACACATGATCAGACTGTGAGGAGCTCAACGTCTTTGTCTGTAGTAGCCTCTTTAGGGCACCCAAACCATTCATAATACCCCGCGGTCTCCCTCCCTCCTAAATTCAGCAGCCCATTTCTTCATTATGCTGTTAGAAGCAGACTTATCGCCAAAGGTTTAACATAAAACAACGTAAAAAAGATTGCCTTTGGAAACAAAGAACACACTACAGATTTGGAAATGATTATCTCATGAATTTAAAGTCGTCATTAATTTCCTTAGGGGACATGCCTGTCTTACGGAAATGCTTTGTGACTGCTCTTAAACTTTGTCCATTTTTTTCAGTTAATCAATAGCTTTGACGTTTTGTTCTTTTATATTGAATAAGATAAAATTATCAACTGATTTCATTTCAGTTTATTCAAAGTATTGAAAATTACAAAAACTACTTCTACTACTACTACTACTACTACTACTAGTAGTAATAATAATAATAATTCGCGTTGTCTAACCATAAAATATGCTATAATAAATACCCGATACAAGAAGAATAAGATAAGACTTCTCCTTATAGAATGTGATATAAGCCTTTGAAGTTTACATATCGCCTAAAATAACTTAACCCACGTTTGACACCTATCAGGCAGTGTATCAACTGCATGATAAAAGAAATATCTTGGGTGTTATATGGATTGTGAAACACAATGGAGCCGGGACACAGAACTTCCTACAAAAGTGCATGTGCGTTGAGCGACAAGATTCAGATGAACCTGCGCATTCGCACAATTGTTTAGGTTGACAGAGAAAATGCGGAAACGCAGTCGCATTATAGTATTTGCTGGGCGTACATGCAATCTTCTAGGAAGTACTTGTCCGGCTCAAGGGTTTTTCAGTGGAAAGTGAATGTAAACACGATCTAGGGCCATCAACTGGAATGGACACATTTCCAGGGATGACTTCTGTGTAAGATTGGTTTTGCCTGCCTTCTTAAAGATGAGCCACTTTAAAGAAAGGAATACTTTTCTATAGAAACTTACCACCTTAAAGTAGTGGTTTTATGTTTATAAAAACAAACAGGAATCGAAAAAAAATCATTTACCGTGTAAATAACGGTAGAAATGTACAATGTGTATTCATTATCCTTAAGTACAAAGTACAGACTACTATTTTTTTCCCTATATTTTCTTACATTTTAGCAAGTGTATGAAATAAATCCGGTGCTCTGTAAATTGTAGCAGTCCGCTGCCTTAAAATGGGATAATAAATAGAGTTTATTCATTCACCTATTTTAAATATGGGATTTATAAACCGAGGGAGGTAAAAATAATCCGATAAAGTCGCACTCGTTTCTTTATCGGATTTTTTTTACCTCCCGAGGTTTATAAATCCCATATTTAAAGTAGGAGAAATGAACAAACTGTATATTACATGTACATGCATTTCGCCGCGATAGAGTACACCATTTAAGAGGCTTTTGTGGCAAGTCTAGTCTGCCAGTTTGTTTACGCTGTCATTTCTTTTTTGGGTCATTTCTATTTTGGGTCAGCGTAGTAATAAATAATATATTTAGAATAGCTTTTGTTTTTATCCTAAATGATATTAACAGCAGGGTCAAAATCTAGGCTGTTCATATGTTACAAAAAAGTAGTTCCGGTTAAAGAGATTTATTTCCCCGGCTAAGAGGAAATATTTCTTCTTAGAAAACAAGGAAAATACCAGTTTTATGTCTGGTAGAAATCATGGTATTTCTTGGTTATGCATGTAATATAAAACGATAAGCACTCACAAGTTCCGGTGACGTGTGATCCGATAAAACCATACACCACAGACTCCGAAAACTGCATCTCTTCATCGTCTGTAAAATCAATCAAGGCGTCTAGCAAAATCTCTTCACTGTGCTCTGGGTTTGCTTTTCTCTCGTTTACAATCCTCTGAACTATTTCTGTAAGGTACTGTTTATCTGCAGTATAACACACAATTTGTGAAGGTTGTACAATACATGACACATCTATCGACAGGGTCCGCTGTTAGAATCTATATAACTTATAATATATTAAGTCTACAAATGAAGAAGCATATCATTCTTGGTCAAGGACCAGTCATGGCTGATTGACTGTAGGCCCTTGTTTTCAAGTACTCCATACACCTCAAGTTTGGTTTAGTTATACATGCCGTGCCATGAAGAATGATATTTTAGTTCATATGAGAACAGCTTAAATCAAAATAAGTCAACAATGCCACAAAGGCGTTTGCCAACCAACGATGTATTCTATGGTATCTAATAATTCTGTAAGCGGATACCAACTGCCATGATCAGACAGCTGATGGGTGGGATTCTGAGGCTTCCCTTTCCACATAATAGAAAACAAATGTTTATATGACGCGGCTCAGAACTTTAAAAATTCTACTCACATCGTAAAGCCTACGGTTACAAACATTTTATGTGTAAACGTAGGCTTTTCGATGTGAGTAGAATTTTTAAGTAAGCGTTTGGTATAGAAACGTCGATACACAGGCTCAACCCAGCTAGCATTCAATGCAGTATATGTGCGTATGGATTTGCATGTATAGCAAAATGTCGGGACATACCCAGTCAGCATTCTACGTAAATCTATATCGGGCCGTCGATACACAGGCTCAATGCAGTATATGTGCGTATGGATTTGCATGTATAGCAAAATGTCGGGACATACCCAGTCAGCATTCTACGTGAATCTATATCGGGCCGTCGATACACAGGCTCAATGCAGTATATGTGCGTATGGATTTGCATGTATAGCAAAATGTCGGGACATACCCAGTCAGCATTCTACGAAAATCTATATCGGGCCGTCGATACACAGGCTCAATGCAGTATATGTGCGTATGGATTTGCATGTATAGCAAAATGCCGGGACATATAGCCATTTACTATCGTGATTTTGTACAATTTTCAAAAATTGGCACATTTAATGTGCGATCATGCTTTTTGCTAGATCGTCGAGACAACCGGCTCATCAAGTCTCTTTTGAAAAGGTGTCGATCATAAAAGGAAAGTTGTTTTCCTAGCAAAATTATGTTCTGTTAGAGTAGGTATCTGTTAATTCGGACGAGATACACAAAAAATTGGACAAGAATCGCTTCTGAGAATGTATCATTCTCCTCATACTAATTTTCTGTCGCAGAGATACATTATCACGCTTAACTGAAAAACAAAAAAAAAAAAAAAAAAAAAAACAAAAAAAAAAAAAAAAATAATAATAATAAAATATGAAAATAGCAAGGCCAGGTTACAATCACGATGTTTTATATCCTGAAAGAACAACACAGAACAACACTCTATGAAAACAGATTAAACGAACAGACGAAATGGTCCCAACGAACGAAGGGAAACCTACAAACTGCGTTCGAACTGTCAACAGAAGAACAGTTCTTAGAGACCCTGTATTGTCACGTCAGTTTATAAGATTATAACGGTAAAGCTTGGTTTCCCCTAAGGGCGTCTCTTGCATGCAAAACAACGACAAGCAAATGGCTGGCAGTACCTTCCTGGAGTTTCTTCTCCCTTTCTTCTGTCGGTGGTGATGTTAATCGCAATTCCAGCTCAGCGACTATCTAAAATATTCACGGAAGAAGAGTGTTATGCTTAGATACAGTTTCATATGTCTGTTTACTTGAGAACGATAAAACATGTTACAGATAATATAGCAAATTCTTTGGCCAGCAAATTTTGCGAACGTTTTCTACCAATCTTAAACATGGTACAGATAAAATAGTGGAAGAAATGAAAACGTTGGTCATTTAAATGTCTATATAATACAGATTTTGGCCAGCATTGTACAGCATTGTCCGCTTCCAGTATAGCCAGTTGCAGAGAGCTAAAACATTGTAAACTTGCTCCAACAAGCCCTGGGTTGAAAACTCTTTCTGATGAGAGGCTTTGCATTGTACGTACATAGTTTATGGGTGACACAAAACACTTATCCAGTAGCTATAAATCGTGATCGTCGCCTTTTGGATATCAACGTCCGCTCTTCAGGTGTCTGTATCATAACCCAGCGGGTACATGACGTTTATACAGTGTCGCATAAACGTCAGTGCGACGTCATGACGTTGTATCGATGTTAATATGACGTTGTATAAACGTCATGTGGCCGCTGAGAAATAGTTTGGGCTCTATTAATCTCTTACAATAAATATACAAAACCAACACTTTATCTTAGTGGTTTGTACATAATTACAGTAGAACTTAAATGGCTCGAACCCCGATGGCTCGTTTACCATGGATGAGTCGAACACGTTCTTGAGTCCGCAGGGATTTCCTCCAAATATGATATACGGAAAATTTAGGGAGATTTTCTTCTTTTATCTTGCAAATGTATGTTGTGTGCACTCATTAGAATCGCCTCGATGAGGTGATTCTAATGAGTACACACAACATACGTTTATAATATAGAACCCCGGAAAGAGATATCCCACAATTATCTCCATTATGCCTCCTGGTGTGGCACTAATAGTAAATTTCCGTGGCTCGAACAACCGCTGTCTCGAACAAATTTTCATAGTCCCAAAGAGGTTCGAGCCATCGAAGTTTGACTGTATATCTTAATTGGAGACGTAAAGATCTCAGAATCTTTATATTTACTGAATGTATAACAAGTAGTGTAAGTAAATATAGTAGAATTTCAATGGCTCGAACCCCAATGGCTCTTTTGCCATGGATGAGTCGAACACGTTCTTGAGTCCGCAGGAATTTCCTCCAAATATGATATACGGATAATTTAGGGAGATTTTCTTTTATCTTGCAATTGTAAGTTGTGTGCACTCATTAGAATCGCCTCATGAGTATATACAACATACGTTTATAATATAGAACACCGAAAAGATATCCCACAATTATCTATATAATGCCGCCTGGTGTGGCACTAATAGTAACCCTCCGTGGCTAGAACTACCGCTGTCTCGAACAAATTTTCATGGTCCCAAAGGGGTTCGAGCCATCAAAGTTCGACTGTATACCCCAAAAATTCCACAAACATGACGCACAATCCTCCTAAAGCACAATAGGAAACAGAGATAGGGAACGCAGAGACATTATGGAACATTACGAAAACACGCCTATTCAAATATATAGAAAATTTCACCTCCAAAAACTGAAAATTTTCAGATAAAAATCTCTGATATTTTTTCATATGTCTGCTCAAAACATAGATTGTGGGTACTCGTTAGAACTGCCTCGGCGAGGCGGTTCTAACGAGTACCCACAATCTATGTTTTGAGCAGAAATAAGAAAAATAATGTATACCCCTGTAAACCCCAGTTTTACTATATAAAAGTGGGGTTTAAGGGGGTCAATATTATATAGGCGTGTTTTCGTGATGCGACACCTAGACGGGCGTATTTTACGCCTGACGACATGCCATCAAGTATTACACTCGAAACTAACTAGAAATGTGTCAGTATGACACAGATGCCCCCGCCCTTGGACTATCCTTGCCCGTGAACAAGCTCTTTGCAAAAATTAAAATTAAAAAAGGGATATTAAAGTCCCCTAATAATTTGTGAATTTTACTCTTAATCGAACTTGACGTGTATTTTATGATTATATACCTGTGTATAATATATGGATCCAATACCCTAATCTTTTTAAAAGATATCGAACTGAAACCATTTTCGCACTGGACGTACGGACGTAGAGACGTCCGGATGTACGGTCGTACGTACGGACAGCGGTGATACAATATCCCCCATTGAAAATGGCGGGGGCATAATTAACAAATACAGCTTGGAAAACACTTCTGTTGCAATGAACTCTAAAGTGCTGATTCATCGTGTTATTCGTTCTCTGCTGGACCTTGTGACCAACAGCGACAAGGTTCTTTTAATGCTATGTCCTTTTTAATAGCTTATCGCTGTGTTTGGTGAGTCCAACCTAGCATTTTGTGACAACCTCCTCAGGAACGAAAGAGTTAGCTGCTTTGTTTGTCGTTGTGTGTGTGTGTGTGTGTGTGTGTGTGTGTGTGTGTGTGTGTGTGTGTGTGTGTGTGTGTGTGTTGCAAACCAACAAAAGTCAAAGCAAACATAATTACTTTTTGTGTGTTATAGTCAACTCTCTTTTTACCGACACTCGATACAACAACAAATTTCGTTATTATGGCAATTCAAATGTCACAAAACCTCCGCTTAAGAGGTGACAGTTAATGAGAAAGTTATACTTTCTCATTAACTGTCACCTCTTAAGCGGAGGTTTTGTGACAAAACTGCAATAAAAGTTAAAGCAACATATGTTTTGGATATTTGTTATTGTTTTGTCATGCGCTGGTTCATATTTAGTCTGAATTCCCTTTGATATCTTAACATTCAACCTCTTTTTGTAAATGTTATCATGATTTATACAAATAATATAAACTTTAAACTATTTTATTTTATTCATTAGTAATGTAGGTACGATCACTATTTGGGCTCTGTGGATCTAAAGTCAAATGCATATTAATGTTTTAAGAGAGAGAGAGAGAGAGAGAGAGAGAGAGAGAGAGAGAGAGAGAGAGTGTGTGTGTGTGTGTGTGTGTGTGTGTGTGTGTGTGTGTGTGTGTGTGTGAGTCTATTACAATCGAATGGGAACACGGTTGAAATGTTAATGCCAGGTAGTGAAGAAGCGCTAGGCTTATTTATTGATACCTTATGATTTGAATCTTTCAAAACCTTAACCGATAACAAACAACTGTATCGTTCATATTTCAAAATTGCCTAAATTTAGTTTTAGGACTGTTGAAATGTTTGAAAATATCAACAGAAAAAAAAACTTATATGGGACATGAGAATAAGTTTTTTTTTTCTGGGGTCATCACCAAAACATGTCTATGAAACTTTTTACAACCTCAAACCCCAAATTTATGTAGAGAAATGGGGGTATATTTTATATTTTCTTATTGCTGCTATAAAACATAGATTATGGGTATCTGTTAGAACCGTCTCGATGACGTGGTTCTAACGAGTACCCACAATCTCTGTTTCGAGGAAAAATAAAAATGCCATTATATTGAATGGGCGTATTTTTCGTAATGTGAATGCGAACTGTAATGATCCAGATCAACCGAACAATCTCTAAAAATATAAACGAAGATTCCCAGGAAACGCATCAATCATGAAGTATTACCTTCCTGAGCCACCGAATGACGAGTGATGAAACAACCGACGTACAAACAAAGCAAAGCTGCAAAAGGGGAAACGCCTTGGAACCACATATTCTGATAAGGGTGTTTTGATTTTATCAAAACAATTTAGAGTATCCCATGACTCTGTGAATGGGTAGCAAATACCCTGTCAAAATGCAACTTGATCAGTGAAATCACTGACCGCTTAAGACCCAAGAAACATTTGCACATTGTGTGGAACATTAATCAAACCATAACACTGCATGAAAAAGAAAACTTTATGTTTCACGATCTCTTACATTGTACGCTTTCTGATTAAAAATTGATAATAGATGACGATTCTTAACGGCTTGCCCCTTTTCCGTGAATGTTTGCATACTTCTTACCTCATCATATTTGCGCTTGAAAGTTCGTATTTCTACTTCATCTCTCATACGTTTGTCAAATAAAGTATACAGCGTAGCTTTCAATGCAAATTCAAACGCATGCACACTGAGAGGCAGTTTCTGGTTTTCGAGCAGCGCGCTCCATTCATCGGCTACTTCATTCGCTACCTGGAATACAAAATCTTGAACATCATCATCTACTGGGATTATAATAAATAATATATAGGATTTCCATTGATAGCCACAATCGTAGAACATAGCCTACTTATTACATCAGTAAATTTTAGAATTTACTGGCTACAGAAAATGAAACCATAATTGGAATTTAAAGGGAATAGATGATAAAATTGCATAATCGTTCTTGTCCCTGTAACAAAGGGTCTACTCTGTATGACAAGAATTTTCTCCCAGGGAACAAATAAAAAGCATTTGCCACCAGGGAGAAAACCGTTTTGACCGGCGCGCGCGAATCGCGCCGGTACCTTAATATAGTTTTGGATTTTTACATATGGAAGCATGTTCGATAGCTCACTAAGGACTTTTTTATATTTGCCGAGATCATCGGTTTGTGACGATCTCGGCCAATATAAAAAAAATCTTATTACAAACAGTGTTATAAACAGATTAATGTCTATTTTATTTTTATTTCGATCAAGAAATTTCATAAATCTTAATAAAAGCAAACATTAACTCTTTCGATGCCAAATTTCAGACGACATTGTCGCCTGCTTTTCTTTTTTAACAAACTATCGCTTGAAAAGAAGTTTATACGTAAAGTTGAGACTGAACGTCAAACAGCGTAGATCCAGATGAGCCGTCTCATTTGGATCTATGCTGTTTGCAAAAGCCTATTATTATCGCCTGTGGCAGTGGAAGTTAAAGAATAATATATATATATATATATATATATATATATATATATATATATATATATATATATATATATATATATATATATATATATTTCTTTTTTATTTTTTTTTCTCGATTTTACCTATTACGTTGAAAATCTATTAAACTTTAGTTTACCCTTGTCCCATATCTCTATGTATACATGAACAAAATTTGCGCCGGTACTTAGACGTTTACGTCTAAACATTTTATCTTGTCCTTATATATAACCCCCTTTTCCGAAGTGGAATGATTCCCGTAGAAATGTCTTTCTTTATAGATAAAGCTCTTTTTCAGACGGGCAATTTTGTGCAAGATAGCAAACAGGAAGACAAAGTTTTCTCTCTTGTGTCCAGATGTATCCAATTCATTACGAAAACACGCCAATTCAAATATATTGTAAATTTCACCTCCAAAAAAACTGAAAATTTTCAGATGAAAAACTCCTATATTTTTCATATTTCTGCTCAAAACATAGATTTGGGTACTCGTTAGAACCGGCGAGGCGGTTCTAACGGGTACCCACAATCTACGTTTGCGATCAGAAATAAGTAAAATAATGTATACCCCTGTAAACCCCAGTTTTACTATATAAAAGTGGCGTTTAAGGGGGTCAAAATTATACAGGCATGTTATCGTGATGACCTTAAAGACTTGCACAGAACAGTAAATGCATTTAGCAGTCAGACTGAATATGAGCCAGCGCTCGACAAAAACTTCAGTAAAACTTTTGTGACCAGCAAAACACAGATCAGCCTATATAACCGTCCAGTATGGCAAAAGTTCTCGTTTATCTCTTTTATGTAGCCCGGAGGTTGCAGAAGGCATTTGCGATCAGCAAAAAATCTGATAGTCTTCGCTTGATGCACAAGTCTTATTGTAGGTTTTGTCGTGCGCTGGCTGATATGATAGTCCAGTCGAACTTCATTGCTCGAACATCTTTAGGACCATGAAAATTTGTTCTAGACGTTAGTGTACTCATTAGAATTTCGCCGATGGGGTCATTCTGTGAACACACACAATAGACAGTCAAATTATTAAGTATACATTGGTACCTGGATCATTGGCTACCTGTAAAACAAAATCTTGAACTTCATTATCTACTGGGAATATTAAAAAAAATAATAGAATATAGGATTTCCATGTATAATATAAATCGTAGAACACAGCAATGAAAGATTAAATTTACTGACTTCAGAAAATAAAATCATAACTGGAATTTAAAAGGAATAGATGATAAAATTTCATAGTTATTATTGTCCCCATCAAAAGGGATCTACTCTGTAAGACACGAATTTGCCCTCAGGGAGCAAACTCTTTCTATATAAAGTAGACCCCTTTTCCAAAGGGGTTTACATCCGGTAGCAATGTCTTTCTTCATAAGGTAAGCCCTGTTTGGGAAGGGCATTGATATGCAAGAAAGCAAACAGGAAGACACAAAGTTGTCTCTTTTGTGTGAAATGACGGCTTAATCTCCAAATGGAGCCAATCACCTTGAAGACCTGCCTGAAACTAAATACAGTTCGCAGATAGATTAAATATGAGCCAGCGCATGACAAAACCTACAGTAAGACCTTTGGGACCAGCCAAGACACAGATCAGCCTGTACGTCCACCAAGTATGGCAAGGGTTCTCGTTTATATCTCCTTAGATAGCACCGAGGCTGTAGAAGATACATGCGATCAGCAAAATCTCTGATAGGACTGTGCGGATTCGCAGGCTGATCTGAGTTTTCGCTGGTCGCACAAGTCTTATTGTAGGTGTTGTCGTACTCTGGCTCATATGATAGTCCAGTCGAACTTCATTGCTCGAACATCTTTGGGACCATGAAAATTTGTTCTAGACGTAAGCAGTTTGAGCCATTGGGGGTTAATAATGGCTCCAGGTCAGGTAGTAAATGGAGATAATTTAGGGATCTCTTTTCAATCTTCTATAAAATAATGTTATGTTAAGTTTACTTATTAAAAATGCCTCGATAAGGTCATTCTAATGAACACACCAGCATGCATTTTTTCTAATTAAGTATGCATTGGTTACTTGGATCATTGGCTACCTGGAATATAAAATCTTGAACTTCATCATCTACTGAGAACATATTATTGTCCCCTTAGAAAGGGATCGACTCTAAAAGACAAGGATTTGCTCCCAGGGAGCAAACTCTTTCCTTATAGAGTAGACCCCTTTTCCAAAGGGGGTCAATTCCGGCAGCAATGTCTTTCTTCAAAAGGGAAGGGCATTGATGTGCAAGAAAGCAAACAGGAAGACTCAAAGTTGTCTCTTTTGTGTGAAATGACTGCTAAACCTCCAAATGGAGCCAAGGTAGACATCAATAGGTCGAGCCATTGATGGTTAATGATAATGCCATGTCGGGTGGAAAATGGGGAAACGAGCCATCGTGTTCGCGTCATTGCAATTTACTGCATTAGGTAGGACACAGAATCTGGCATGGCACCGAAATCACTTTTGTACGTTAAAATCAGCTTTTTTGAGTGTCGTTTTGCACCAAGTGTAGACCTTAATTTCTAATCTGAGGACGCGGGTTCAAACTTCACTCAGAAAGAATTCTAAGCATGTCTCTACGAGATTCACTGCATACTGGTCTATGGTGCTTTTTCTTAATCATGATTTATCGAAAAGATTAAAAAAGGATCACAGGAATATAAATATGTTTTTAATTTCCAGCCATGAAGACCTAAACAAATACCTTTGCAAACAGTATAGATCCAGATGAGACGGTTCATAATAATGTAACTCAGGGACGAAATGTTAAACAGGCTCTATAAAAAACTGTAGTAATATAAAAGAGGTTTTTGTAATAAACAACAGACCTTGTTGCTTGGTAAGGCTGTGCTTTGTAATTGTATCATTTTCTATGTCTTTTGTCTTTTATTTTTGCAATAAAATGTTTCAAACGTGCTTCGTAAGTTAAAAATGAACGAAAGGCTGGGTATTTTTATTTGAATACAACATCTTGAATCATGAGAGCTAAAAAATAAGCCATTGGTTTGTTGTTGTACACTCTATAATGGAAATCGAAGATTATTATTTGTTGTATTGATTTGTAATATGTGTATACTAATTTCTAGACTAATGTTAATTTGGGCCTCGACATGCGAAAAAGTACCTTCGAACATATTTTATTACATTCTTTAGTATTCAACAATTCTGTTAGAGGACAGTGAGGGCCCTGAATAGACTGTCCGAATGCGCAGGGTGATCTGGGTCATCGCTGTCCGCGTATATTTGAAGACACGTTTTCGCATGGCGCGGCCCATTTCTAAGTAGCTTGCATGTTTAATAGATGTTACTTTACGCATGCGCAGTACCTGTTGAATTTTAGGAAAGTATTTTCTAACCGCGTCATGGTCAAGTGCCTTGTCATAGTGTTGTCTCCTCCGCTTCCCGTCATCTCCAACAGCATACGGGAGACTTTTTGGACCCCAAAGTGGCTCAAACATTCGAAATAGTTCAGCTGTGAAACGAAAGGAGTCATATTTCTGCATAAATTCTTTAATTGTTACATAATTTACACACAAAAAATGAAGTGACATAATCACGATGCATAGCCTTCAAGAGGCACCGAAAGAAAATATGAGGACTAATGAATGACAAAACAAAAAATAAAAATGAAAAAAATAAATAAATAAATAAAAAAAAGAACACAATTACATAACCGGTATGCGAAATAAAAACTCTTAGAAATGATGAGGACTAAATAGTCTTTGCGTTTGCAGATAATATGCATTTTTTGCAAGTAATAAAAATTGTAAAAATGCATTTATGTTAGCTTTGACTCCACCCCAGCGACCTCTAAAATAAAAGCTCCGACTGGAGCTCTGGCTCGGATTCCTCCCAAGAGAGCTCTGAGGCCTTTCCAGGGAGCTCTGGGAGCTCTAAATCTTCCCCAGGGATCTCTGGGAGTTCCAACGCCTCCCCAGGCTGCTCTGGGAGCTACGCCACCTCCCAACGAAGCTCTAGAGCTCCGAAGGGAGCTCTGTGAGCGACCCATCAGGGAGCTTTGGGAGCTCCAACTCCTTCTCAGCTCTGCAAATTCCTAAAAGATCTCCAGGAGCTCCGAGAGCTCCGCAAACTCCCCAGAGACTTCTCGGTGCTCCGACACCAACCCAGGGAGCTCTCGAAGCTCCGATGGGAGCTCCGATGCCTCTGTAGAGATCTCTTGGAGCTCTGACACTTCTCGAGGGAAGTTTCGACGCCGCTCCATGATGCTCTGGGATCTCCGGAATGGAGAGGGAGTTGGCCATGACTTCGCCATCTTGGATAGGCGTATTATCCGTTCCTACATGTACTAGCCGTAGCTTCACGTTCAGAACGCTTCTCTTCAGATCGACGTAGGCCGAGGACTGTGGCGACATATTATAAACCCTGTGAACGATATGACGATGGGAAAACTATGATAAAACGTTTGAAAAGACAAATATCTTGAAGGTCTCGGGTTTATCTACAGATGTATATGGGAATCCGATTTTTACCAGCAATGCTAAAAAGCGCACGGAGGATCTAAAAACTATGGTTATGAAATGCAGCATCCTGACAAAAAGGGCAACAAGACGCTTTGTAAAATAAAAGTAATCACCATTGACTACAAGAATATGTTGAATGTCGATTTTAGTATGGTCAAAAATTTTATAAGCAAAAGGTCCTCGGTATCGATGACAAATGCGCATAACATTACGAAAGACAGACACAACACTATTTTGGTCTCAACCTGCGAACGTAAGGACTACAGGTTAATGTTTGACAAACGCATGAAAAGAGACAATAACATGTCTTATCCATACGGATTTTAAGAGACCATACGTAAACATAAAACGCATCATCATGTTTATATCCATTTGTGTATCAGCTGCATGTTAATTGTTCCTGAATTTGTTGTACGATACAAAGTGTTAATAATAATAATAATAATAATAATAATAATAATAATAATAAAAATACAACAAAACTACGTCTTGTTGTGTTATTAATAAAAGGATACCTACAGAAAAATAATATCTACCTAAATGGCATCATTTAAAATGGAGGAAACAAAGAAATTAGACTTATGACTTCAAACTTGCGCAGATTGCACAAATTCAGATCATCCTACGCATGCACAAAGTATCATCCGGGCTTTGCTCTCCATCGATACATTATGTAGTATCCTATGATTCTGTTAGTGGACAGTGAAGGCCCTGATCAGACTGCGCGGATGCGCATGCTGATCTGGGCTTTCGCTGTCCGCATATGGTCGATGTTTTCGCATGGCCTGGTCTATATAAGCCGGTGCAAACTTCCTACAATATTGCATGTACAACCAACGAAGACTCAAATCAACCTGTACAGTTTGTTCAGTCTTCGCTGTCCGCCTGAAGACACTTTTGATACTTGTCTGTCTTGCGAAGACTCCGATCAGACTGCGCGGATGCGCAGACTGATCTGAGTCTTTGCTAGGCGCAAATGCAATTTTGTTGGAAATGCTGTGCCCCAGCGCAAAGTAAAACAAAGTCTAGACTCACGTGGCTTGTCATCGAGATATTGGTGTTCCTCAAAAAGGTCCCACGATGCAGTGCTGACAACGTACATCTTACCCCACCAGAATGAGGCGATAGGGCCAAACTGTTTGTGTAATCCTAGCAGAAACTGGTGTAAACTTCCAGCTTTAGCAATGTCTCCAAAGTTCCCATCCCTTTAAATGATAATAAATAAAGTCGTTGCAAAATATTTGTACGATATTATTACAATAGATCATTTATTTTCGTTTTATTTGAGCCGCTTCCCGACAGAATTTTCAGGTATAAGGACTGCATATGTCATACGAGTAGTGACCATTACGCACATTGTGCATGTGCGTTGCATGCGTAACTTGCGTAGTAAGAAACATAATTGCAATGAAAAAGACATCATAATATAGTTTGCTTCTTTTCCATAGGGAATGTTCTTAACGGAGACTATTTATCGCTTCTAGAAAAGGGGCTAAGCTTAACGGAATGATTTTGCTCACTTAAAGAGAAGCCCCTGTGTTGGAAGCGATATTGCGGATACTGTTTCAAGAATTGTGGCAGGTTTGAAGTTTGTCAGCGTTTGCTGATTCCCGGTTTGCTATTCACACATTTAAGGCTGATAATAAGTTTTTAATGTCAAAATCTTGTCTCCAAAAACACAATACGTAGACTGCACTTCACGATCAAGAAGCAACATGAATTTTGCTTGATTCTGTTCGGTGGCTTCACGGACTCAGCACCCCATCGTGCATGTCGTGTTCGCATTATTTTGAAGCACATAAAAAGTTACACCCCTTTATTAGCCCACTCAATTTGATTTCGACCATTAACCCTTGAATTCAACCCGAACTGGAGTTTGGATCCAGTTCCTGTAACGGCAAATTACACAAGATTATCTCATACTGTCGATAACTGGTGCTCATAAAGACATAGCTAAGTTTGCGACAATTTAGCGATGCAGAAAAGTCTCGATGATGTTTCTGAGACATAATTTAATGTGCAAATAAAGTCTGCACCACTTTTTGAGCTAGCGAGAACTCTTAATCAGACGGTGAATTAACCTATCAGAAAGTGTGATTTTTATTTTAACCTCTTGGTTGTTTACGCGTTCGTTACGCATTAATAAACAGACACTATTTCGCCAAATTTTCAACAAAGCGTACTCACTACATCAATAATGCATATATTGTCATCACCAGCATACATTTGAACGTCAATGGCTCGAAAATCTTTGGGACCACGGAAAATTGTTCGAGATATGGGTAATTCGAGCCACTGATGGTTAATCATGGCGCCATGACTCGAAACAAACGATGATAATTTAGGGAAGTCTTTTTGCTCGTCTTTACACGTCTTTTTGTTTACCCAATAGAATTGCCTTTATGAGACGATTATAAGGAGTACACAAAACATGCAATTTCAAGATAAAATAAGAACATTTCCCTAAATATTTGTTTTCATCAGCTATCATAGCAATTTCGTAGGGACTCAAAAATGCGTTCGAAGTATCCATTGTAATCGAGCCACCGATGTTCGAGCTTTTGAGGTTAAATTGTATTTCAGTTTTGACATAAAATACCAAACCAGACAAATATGCGTTATTTTGTGTTCGAGTTTATTAAAACTCTACAATACAATAGTGTTTTGCGGCCAACAGCATGCACGATCGCCATCTTAACCCATTAAAGACTGAATAAACTCTCCCACACTATATATTGGAAGAGTCCATTTTGGATTTTAGGTATGTCGGGCTATATAATATAGATATTCCTAAAGAAAAATGGTTGAACTATTTACAAAGAGTGCAGGCCCTGATCAGAAGACGCGAACTGCGGCGTCTGATCTGGGTCTACACTGTTTGCCAATTACCCGTTTAGGTGTTTCCTGTCTTCAATGGGTTAATTTTGACTGACAGTTATGTTGTTTTTTCATTGCGTAACTGTGTGTCGGGTACCGACAAAATAACGATTGTTTCTCAACAAATTTCAGAAGGCAGGCGCCCAGTTATCAATGCCTGTGATCGGACAATCAATGGCTCTAATCGTCGTTTTCTGTTACTGCGTCTTCAGATTTTAGGTCGACATAATAATATGGACTCCAGTACTCAGTTTTGCTAACCCTAGCATCGGAAAGATATACGGTTTATTTTGATATAGTAAGAAAGCCTAGACATGTCTATATATAAACAACTGTATAGTAGATATGCCTATATCGCATTTTGCGAAAATGTGCACGTTTGTATAATATCCAAGTTGACACTTAACAAAATTCTAAGTATAATAAACCTTGTTTATCCAGGTTAAAATCATAAAAACGAGAGAAAAAAATGCTCAAACAGAAAGCAGATGCTTATTTTCTCATGCGCATATGCAAACATGACGTCATTAGTGACAACCGGGTTGTTCTCCGCATTTACGGGGGAATACCACGTTTTCCTGTCTGACGCCATATATATATATATATATATATATATATATATATACATATATATATATATACATATATATATATATATATATATATATATATTTTTTTTTTTTTTTTTTTTTTTTTTTTTTTAATTTCGCATGCAAAATTTCGCTGCGTTTCAAATAAACCTTCTATCGTTTTCAATAGTCTTTATTAGAATGTATACACAAATGGATTAACACCAAAAAAGTTCGATTTTTCGTCCAATATGGCCGCTACAATAGGCCTCATTTCATGACACGATTTTGAATGACACATTTTAAATTCTACCAGACACCATTCTCGCGTTCGTGCTTCTTTTTTTTTCAATAAAAAATATTCGTATAGAACACAGTATTCTACTAACGTAAGTCTTAAACATGCATGTTGGGGGAATTGCCGCGCACAATTCACGTCTATAATTTCAAAACCTATGTTGACGAACTATGCTGGGTATGAATGTATGAAAACCAAACATAATAATTGTCGTAATGTCCACAAACTAAAATGTTCATCAAAATTACATAAAATGCACGATGTTTTACAAAACGGGTCAAGTATTTCAAACAAATAGTGCAGACTTATATTCAAACCTCAACTGTACGGATTAATTTATCGCGAGTTGGGTGTATATTTGGTGTATTTTACCTATAAGTATATACATGTGTACTTTTAGCTAATAAAACTTACAGTTCCTTGGCAAAACTTCAAATTAGTATCATGCAAAATGCATTGCGTTTCTCCAAAATGCAATTAGTTTCTCATTGCTATACAGCGGTTTGGTATGAACCAATATGCAAGCGAAATATACATAAAAGGTAAGTCGTACATTTTTCCGATTGTAGAGTTATGTTTTTTGCAAGAAATAGGAATTGAGAAACACGACTATAATGTCTGTATTTACCAGTTTTTCCCTGTAATTTCTCGATGATGAAGAGGCTAACCCTAGATGGTCAGGTAATTTAGAGCTGTATCAGGATTAAACGCAATCTGTAACCGCTATATAACCTTGAGTTTCTGTAGTGGACTTCCGCCTTTAACTGGGACAAATTCACTGGATGCAAATAGGGGTTTCAGTCTAAATGTATAAATCAGAATAAGAAACAGGGTAGTTCTTGATTAGACGGCTCGATATAAGCCGTCTAATCTAGATCTACACTGTTTACAAAGGTATCTGATTTGGTCCGCTGGGCCGAAACGGTTCAAACTGTTTCTAAATGCATACTTACTCCTCAGATTTTCTTTCCAAACCAGGGACAGTGCTGCCCTTCTTTGAATCCTGAAAGTATAGTCAATGGAAACATACGTTCTATAACGTTGTTATCTTAAGGGGACTTGATGTTGCTGGAATATTTGCGGTCGGGGTCTCAAGGGACAATGCTTTTGTGACTTCCTGCTTACTCTCCTGTACAATACGTCCCTTCTTAAAAGTGGTCTATTCCCAAGAGGAGCGAATTTGTTCTTTTTAGAGCAGACCCCTTTTAAGAAGGGACCAAATCTATTTTGATTGATTTGCTCTGACAGTAGTGTATCACTTCCCTTTGCAATCGAGTATCTAAATAGAAGCATCACGAAAACATGCCTATATAATTTTGACCCCCATAAACCCCACTTTTATATAGTAAAACTGGGGTTTACAGGGGTATACATTATTTTTCTTATTTCTACTCAAAAACATAGATTGTGGGTACTCGTTAGAACCGCCTCGTCGAGGCGGTTCTAACGAGTACCCACAATCTATGTTTTGAGCAGAAATATGAAAAATATCAGACATTTTTATCTGAAAATTTTCAGTTTTTGGAGGTGAAATTTTCCATATATTTGAATAGGCGTGTTTTCGTAATGCATCTAATGCACCACACCAGTCATTTGTATTCACTGCTCCCTCCTCCCCTCCACCCCACATACACACTTCGAGGAAGGGTGGGGATCGACCAGGCTAGTACGCGTGGCTATGACCTTTTGAGTGTCCCGCAGTGCCGGGAAAGTACCAGGATTGTGATTTCGTTATTTATTTATTTTTTTGTTTTTGTTTATTTTTCATGAGTCAGTGGGTGGGATGGGATAAAAAGATCTGGGCTTTAACCATGCAATTGTCCCCGCAGTGCGGTGTATTTAGCAGGAATGCGATGGAGAGAAAGTCGTTGTCCCCAATATTCCTCGTTGGTAGTGGGTGGAGGGGTGGGGAGGGTTGTGGATACAAATGCCATTCTATGCAGTTTGTGTCGCGGATGGCTCTTTTATGCAATAAAAGGCAACTGTTTTAAGGTTTCTATGCAATTCACATCTATAGAATGAACTTTTATTAGCATTATCTGTAAAAAAAAAAAAAAAAAAAAACATCGGCAAACAACAAACCAACAAACTGATGGGCTTTTGAACCGCCCTAGAAAATAAAACTGGGAAAATTGAGAAAACAAAATCGTGCCATGGCACAGCATTTCCTTCAAAATTTCATGTGTATCTAGCAAAGGCTTATATCAGCCTGCGCATTCGCATCGGCTGATGAGAGTCTTTGCTGTCCACTTGGAGACGCTTTGGATCTTTGTTTTCCCACATAGTGCCCTGCAAATACTCTGATCAGATTGCGCTGGTCTTAGAGATCGCAGAGGTTACGCGGTGCCCAGGATCAGATTTTAAGGGAGAAACATAACAAATACTTAAACTGATTTTTCTCATACAAAGTCTCTTATATGCTTAGCATTTGCATGGAAACACCAAACCCTATGTTTTTGTCTGAATGAAATATTAAACTCTTTGCAGGCTAGGTAATTTTGCATGATTTTTGTCGTCTATGGATTTTTTTTAAATTATTTTTTTTTTCAAAAAATCTTTCAGGAATACCATCTGAGTGTCAAACAGTTTGGATCCAGATTAGGCCTGACATTTTTTTCGGGCCTGATCTTGGTCCAAACTGTTTGCAAAGGCTATCAGCAGACGACAAAAATCGTCACTAGCGGGGAAAGAGTTTACAGAAATATTTACAGATGACATTTTGAAAACCATTTTAAAGCTTAGCATACCGGACAAAAAATTCAGCAGACGGCATTTTGATAGACTTTTCTTATTTTCCCAGAAAACAGATTTGGCATCTTATGCAAATTGTAGGAGACAATTCGCATGAAATATCAAAGTCTATTATCCGGGAAAATAACAAAAATATAATCGGTTTGTCTTCTGCTGAATATCCAAGAGAGTGGTTTAGGTTTACTCACCATTCTTGGTTCCTTGCCTACCCTCAGAGTGCCCTGCGAAGACTGATCAAGCTGTGCGGATGTTAGGCCTATACTGTTAGGTACGAGCGAGTGGCAAACCGTTCAGTTCTTCCTCTCCATATAATTATGCAACAGTACACCATAGACACCTTGACAATAGCCTTGGCCTATAATTATACCGGGCGGAGTCCCCCGAGAAATAGGACATTAGCACAGTTGCGATCTGAAATGGTTCAGGCCACATGTTACTTGAGGTCTCACATTTTTGGATCAGGACCGATGCTATTCCACATAATAAAAAAAAACATGGATATTCTTTGATTGAATCGTGTGACTAATCTGGCTGAGCTAGGATTGTTCTGTTTTATAAACCATTTTTGCATGCAGTGTCCCAGAGGAGAACAAAAAGAGGTTATTGTTTATTTCGCTCAACCTTGGTTTCATGTTCTGTAGTCTAACATGCTGAGCTTTGTCATAAGACCTAGAGAATGCAACAAAATATCTTATATTTTTATCTGCATTTTGCTGACAAGGTATTTTCTGCGGACAAAAAACATATACTAAGGGTGCAATCCTTCGTTTGCTTTTCATGAGGCGGGCGGGAAGATTTATTTTAAGTCATAGACCAGACATTTGTTAAAGTATCCAAATAGCAGTTTTCCTCATTAACACGATAAACATATATTTAACCCTTTCTTTCCTGCAGACCAACACAGAAGATACCTTTGCAAACAGTAATAATCCAAAATGAGATGGCTCGTAACGTTATGTATTTTTTATTAATAGACTCATATTTGCAACAATGGATTTGTTAAAATTCGGAATTGTCCATTTCAGAAACGCAGGGTTGAAAGGCTTAAGGAGACTTAGTAAACCTGGTAGTTGTTTAACTCTCGTGACATCCTGTAATCTCACTCTGTACTTCCAACACTCCCGCCCCTGTCCCTCCACCGCCCCTCCACCCCACATCCACCCAATGTAAAGGGGTTAGTTTTTGAGTTAAGGTTTCAAGACCCAATAAGCCCATTAAGGTCATTTTTCCTAACTGCACTTTTCTAGGCAGGCTTAATCCTCTAAAGGTCAACCAATACTTTCGTTTGCTAGAAACTGACAACTGCCCTTCTAAAATCAGCGCAAGGATTAGAAATGACCGTAGAAATATTTTATAATCAATCTCCATGAAAGAATGTTGCCGGACCCGGCGGGGATCGAACACACATCTTCTGATCAACAGTCGGATACAACAGTCGGATGCGCATCCGACTGAACCATCGAGGTAGGCTGGCAGTGGGAGCATATTCTTTCTAACCATCGAGGTAGGCTGGCAGTGGGAGTTGTCTCTATTGAAAGCGAATGAATACCATTTAAATTGCTCCTCGTGAGAAATGACGGCTAAATCTCCACAGACCAGTTTTCAAAACCAACGATGTAATTAATGTATCATTTAAACTTCGAACAATGCTTTGAAAACACTGGGTCCAGCCAGGTGCATCCAACCAGAACTTTAAAAAGACTTGCATAAACCGTTAGATACAGTTAGCAGTTGGATAAAGTACGACAGTACAGTCGAACGTCATGGCTCGAACATCTTTGGGACCATGGAAATTGGTTCTAGACATCATTAATTCGAGCCATTGAGGGTTAATAATGGTGCCAGATAAGAGGATAATTTAGGGATATCTTTTTAATATTCTATTAAATAACGGCATGTTGAGTGTACTGATTAGACTTGCCTCGATGAAGTCATTCTAATGAACACACACAATATGTAATGATTAAATACGAAAATTTCCCTAAAATATTCCTAAATATATATTTGTTTTCTTGAGCAATCGGAAGAATTTCCTCGGGAAACGAGCCATCGATGTTCGAGTCATTGCAATTTACTATCTTAGGAAGGGCACAAAATCAGGCATGGCACCAAAACCACTTTTGTAAGTTAAGATCAGCTTATTAGAGCATCGTTTGACAGCACTTTAAGGGCTTAATTTCTGATCTGAGGATTCTGGCTTGAATTTCACACAGAAAGAATTCTACGCATGACTCTACGAGCTTCACTGCATACTTACCTATGGTGCGTTTTCTTGAAGTGTCGAAATGATCAAAACAAAGATCATAGGAATGTAAACATGTAACGGTTCCTATGCCTCTTGTCTTATACTTTCGGTATAAAACTTTTCAAACGCGTTTCGTAAATATGCATTGGAAATGAAAGATAGGCTGGCTCTTTTATTTGAATACAACAGCTTTATATAGTTAAGAAATGTGCAACTTGTTTGTTGCTGTTTACTCCAGAGTGAAAATCATTGTGTTTTATATTGATGTGTTATATGTGTATACTAACTTGTAGACAAATGATAATTTGGGTCAAGTGAAAGAGTGCCTTCGATCAAATATCATATATTCTTTAGTATTCGATATATCTGTTAGTGGACATTCAGGGCCCTGATCAGACTATCCGGATGTGTAAGCTGATCAGGGTCATCGCTGTCCGCGTATGCCTGAAGACACGTTTCTGCATGGCGCGGCCAATTTGTAAGTAACTTGCAGGTTTCATAGATGTTCCTTTACGCATGCGCATTACCTGTTGTATTTCAGGAAAGTATTTTCTAACTGCGTCATGGTCAAATGCCTTGTCATAGTGTTGTCTCCTCCGCTTTCTGTCATCTCCAACAGCATACAGAAGACTTTTGGGACCCCAAAGTGGCTCAAACATTCGAAATAGTTCAGCGTTGGAACAAAAGGAGTAATATTTCTGCTTAATCACTATTACCTTTACATACTTTACACACAAAGAAATGAAGTGACATAATCACGATGCATAGCATACCAGAGGCACCGAAAGACGATATGAGGATTAAAGAATGACAAAACAAACCTACATAATTATATTATCGGTATGCGAAATAAAAAAAAAAAATCTTAGAAATGACAAGGTCTCAGTGATCTTCGTGTTTGCAGATAATTAGCATTCTTTTGAACGAAAATAGTTTATAGAAATATGTTAGTACAGCATCAAAATATGCCATTGTTAGAAGATTTAAACAGAGACAATAATACTATTTAGATATAACATTCCTTGAGTAGTTAACCCATTTATGCCGAGTGGATTCTTCTATACCTCCACTCTTTGGACAGGTCCATTTCTATTTGAAGGGATGTCTGGCTAGTTTTTTTTTATTATTATCATGTGTAATAGAAAATCCTGATTTCAATGCAAACAGAGTAGCTCTGATCAGTTTGTGTTATCTTTATTTGTTCCTCTCTCTCTCCCCCTCCCCTTTTTGTGCCTCGGAAGGGCTGTGATTCGTGATTGTGGTACAAGGGTAGTTCAATAAATTCGTAGAACTCGGTATTTTTCTATACAATTCAAGATTTCTTTTTTCATTTTTGTGCACTGTAACCCTTTGTCAGTTGAATGATAACAGCCGTTCAGTCAACACGTACATTTTTTTGCTCTTACTTTTTGTTTGAAAACCTATACCCATAGGCAAAAATGGAAAGTCAGAATATTGAGTTCAGAGCAGTCATAATGTTCCTCATTAAGGAGGGTGCAAAGGCCAAAGAAATCCATTAGCGCATGGCTGATGTGTATGGTGATAGTAGCCCAAAGTATTCCACAGTAGCAAAGTGGTCAGCAGAATTTAAACGTGGGCGAGACTCCTTAGAAGATGACCCAAGGCCAGGTCGCCCTGCTGATGTCATCAGCCAGGAGATGATCGACCGTGTTGAGAGACTTGTACTAAGCAATCGCCGAATCAAAGTTGCCGAACTTGCTTCAGAATGTGGTATTTCTAATGGAAGTGTTTACACTATAATCCATGAACATTTAGGCATGTCAAAAGTATCTGCCAGGTGGGTACCCAGAAACTTGAACATGCAAGATCGTCAGCAAAGGGTGGAGTCAAGTCAAGAATTTCTGGAAGTGTACAATGCCAATCCAGAAGACTTTCACACTCGTCTTGTGACAGGAGATGAAATTTGGCTTCACCACTGGGACCCAGATACTAAAAAAGAGTCCATGCAATGGAAGCACCCTGGCTCACCCCAACCTAAGAAATGTCGTACCTAACCATCAGCCAGCAAGATAATGGCCACGGTGTTTTGGGACTCCAAAGGGATTATATTGATAGATAACAAGCCTGCTGGTACTTCAATTACAGGAGAATACTATGTCAATGTCATTAAACAATTAAGGGTTGCTATTAAAGAAAAACGAAGGGGGAAGCTAGCTGCTGGTGTCCTTCTTTTGCATGATAATGCCCCTGTGCACAAGTCCAGAGTTGCACAAGCGGCTATTCGTGAATGCAAGTTCGAGCAGTTAAATCACCCGCCATACAGTCCAGACCTGGCCCCAAGTGATTATTATCTGTTTCGAAATTTGAAGTCCCACTTGCGTGGAACGAGATTTTTGGACAATGATGAACTCAAGGCTGCTACAGAGGCTTGGTTTGAGGACCAAATAGACGGCTTTTATTTCAAAGACATAGACTGCTTAAAAGAAAAGGGGGCCAAATGCATTGAAGTAAAAGGGAAATATATTGAAACATATTGTTGAAACCATCTTCCAATCTGTGAGTTAAACCCCGAGTTCTACGAACTTATTGAACTCCCCTTGTATTTCCTGATATCTTCACTTGTTCCTTTTTTTTTTTTTTTTCTCTCTGTTCTCGATACAGTTTTCGATATCCGTCGGTTATGTGAACAGGTAATGGCTGAGTCTGGCCTTCATAGTCTTTCTCATGCATTACACGTCATTTATCATAAAACCGATATAATATTATGCCTATAATATTCCCACCAGAAACAAGAAGAAGAAATACGGGCACACTTTTATCGGCAGCCACATGGTAATATTATCAGTAATTTGTGAAGATAAACAGATTCGGTAAGGAATGGCTCTTGAGACCAACAAACTAAGTTTTATCTACAGAACCAATTAGCCACAACATCCGACAATGTATCTTCGAACATACACGCCCAGAGAAAAAACAGATCAGCAATCGCGAAGTCTAATCAGAATCTTCATCGACTGCGTTTTGGATAGCCAATGACATCACGAAAACATATCTATACAATTTTGACCCCCTTAAACCCCACTTTTATATAGTAAAACTGGGGTTGACAGGGGTATACATTATTTGTCTTAGTTCTGCTCAAAAACATAGATTGTGGGTACTCGTTAGAACCGCCTCGCCGAGGTGGTTCTAACGAGTACCCACAATCTATGTTTTGAGCACAAATATTAAAAATATCAGAATTTTTATCTGATTTTTTTTTCATTTTTGGTGGTAAAATGTTCATTATAATTGAATAGGCATGTTTTCGTAATGAATACCCTAATTAGACAATGCAGATATGCAGGCTGATTGGAGTCTTCGTTGGGCGCATGCGTTAGAAGCTACGTTTTCTCACGTTAAGGCTCAAGTAGTAGGCGTCGAATGAACGTACAGTCAAATTTCAATGGCTCGAACATCTTTGGACCGTGGAAATTTGTTCGAGATATGGGTAGTTCGAGCCACTGAGGGTTAATTGTGGCGTCAGGTCAGATAGCAAAAAGCGATAATTTAGGGAAATATTTTCGATTGTCTACACAATAATTGTACATGTATGTTGATTGTACTCATTAGAATCGCCTCGATGAGGCGATTCTAATGAGTACATACAACACAAACTTATGATAGAATAAGAAAATTTCCCCAAATATTTGTTTTCTTGAGCTATCGGAAGAATTTAGTAGGGACTCAAAAACGAGTTCGAGTAAGCCATTGTAAACGAGCCATCGGTGTTCGAGCTATTGAGGTTTGACTGTATTACCATGCAGCACCATAAACGCGTATTTCGACCAACTGTTATGTTTTGGGACTCACAGAACTACAAGACTCCGGTAGAAAATGATCTTAGGCTATTGTATATATACTCGACAGCAAAACAAACAAATATGTTTACTCTTTCGTTTTTCTTTATTAAAATAATAATATTTAACTATTTACCGTAGCAAACGAAATTGCCTATGCATGATTTATGGTTTTGCATCATTTTAATTTCAAACGCTTTTTATCGAAAAATTTATGTTGTTTTGTCACGAAAAAAAAAAAAAAAAAAAAAAAAAAGAAAAATCACATTTTTTTTTGCAGAATGAGTCACGAACCAGATTTTAATTTCGATTGTACTGCATGAAAATTCATCATGGTGTAGCTAACATGAAAACGGTGAAAAAGATTAGAAAAAAATATTTTAATGCAAAAAATTGTATTTTCTGATTTTTTCAAAGTTATTTTATTTTTTTTTTTATTTATATTTTATTTTATTTTAAATCGTCTTAATTAACACTTGTTAAACTAGAAATGTATAGTATGACACAGATGCCCCCGCCCAGGGCATCCTCAACCACACGCAGGTATTTTGCAAAAAATGAAGTTGAAAAAACGGACAAATCAATCTTTTTAAAAGAAATATTGGAAGGAAAACGTCTTTTGATGGAGAAAAAGGGCCATAACTCCCATAATAATGGGTTGATTTTACCCTAATTGGAACCTTACCTCTATTTTATGATTATATACCTGCTAGTTAAATTTGAATTCAATACACTAATGTTTTCAATAGATATCGAACTGAAACTATTTTCCAACGTTGAAAAAGGGCTGTAAATCCAATACATGTATAATTGGTGGATTTTACCCGAAATCAAACTTGACCTGTTGCTAGGGTACATGTATAAAATATAAATCCAATTCACTAATCTTTTCATAAGTTATGGAACGTAAACCATTTTTCAAAACTGAAAAAAGGGCCATAACTCCAAAACTAATTGGGGGATTTTAACCTAAGGCGATTCTAATGAGAACAGAACACATACCATTGTTGAATAAACGATCAAAACGACTTCCCTTAATTATCACCATTTGCTTCCTGACATGGCGCCATAATGAACCCTGTGTGGCTCGAACTACCCATATCTCGAACAAATTTCCATGGTCTCAAAGGTGTTCGAATCATTGAAGTTCGACTGTATGCTAGTGATGACAATGTATGCATATTTGATGCATTGAGTACGCTTTGCTGAAAAACTTGTTGAAATTGTATTTGTTATTCATGCGTAACGAACGCGTAAACGACCATTGGGTCAAAAAACAAAAAAACAAAAAAAAAAAAAAAAAAAAAAAAAAAAAAAAACAACAACAACAACAAAAAACACACTATCTGATAGGTTATTTCAACGTCTGATTAAGACTTCACACTGGCTCAAAAAGTGGTGCAGACGTTATTTGCACCTTAAATAATGTCTCAGAAAACATCATCAGGACTTTTCAGCATCTGTTACTCGTTGCAAACTTAGTTATGTCCCTTTGTGCAAATGTCGCAATATAAGCTATGACATATACATTGGATGCAAATAGGGATTGCTGTCTAAATGCAAAAACAGAATGGCAAACAGTGTAGGTCCTGATTAGACCGCTCGTTCTGAGGCGTCTCATCTGGATCTGCACAGTTTGCAAAGGTATCCGATTTGGTCCGCCGAGCTGAAATGGTTCAAACTGTTTTGTTTCTTTTTAAATTCCTACTTACTCCTCAGACTTTCTTTCCAAAACCAGGACAGTGTTGGCCTTGTTTGAATCCTGAAAGTATAGTCAGTCGCAACATACGTACTTTAAACGTTGTTATCTTAAGAGGAATTTGGTATACTTGGTAGATTTGCTGCTAGGTTTTCAAGGGACATTACTTTTGTGACTTCCTGCTTACTCTCCTGTACAATTCGTTCCTTCTTAAAAGCAGTCTACTCCCGAGAGGAGCAAATGTGTTCCTTTCAGAATATACCCCTTTTCAGAAGGGAGCAAAGCTATTGTAACAGACTTACATCAAGAAAACATGCCTATATAATTTTGACCCCCTTAAACCCCACTTTTATATAGTAAAACTGGGGTTTACAGGGGTATACATTATTTTTCTTACTTCTGCTCAAAAACATAGATTGTGGGTACTCGTTAGAACCGCCTCACCGAGGCGGTTCTAACGAGTGCCACAATCTATGTTTTGAGCAAAAATATGAAAAATATCAGATTTTTTATCTGAAAACTTTCAGATTTTGGTGGTCAAATTTTCAGTATATTTAAATAGGTTTGTTTTCGTAATGTCTTTTCTGATGGTGTATCATTTCCCTTTTAAATGGAATTTCTAAATGGAAGAAACTATAATTCACCAGTCATTTATATTCACTCCACTCCACCCCCCCGCCCCCCCCCACCCCCCTCACACACCACACACACACAAAAATAATAAGGGTAGGGGATGGCCAGGCTAATGTGCGGGGCTATGATCTTTCGAATGACCATGCAGTGCCAGGAAAGTACCGGGATTGTGATTTCGTGACAAAATAGCAGGGACTACTATCTTACAGGATTTTATATTTACCCAAGTCTAATTTTACATACATTGGTCAGTGGGTGGGGTCGGGGCAAAAACAGTTGGGCTTTTACTATCTAGTTGTCCCTGCAGTACTGTGTATTTAGCAGAGTTGCGATGGAGGGAAAGTCGTTGTCCCCGATATTCCCCGTGGGTAGTGGATGGGGGCAGTGAATATAAATACCATTCTGTACAGAGTCAATGTCTAGGATATTTAACGTAATAGAGGACAGCTGGTAGTAGGTTTTTATGCAATACAAATCTATTGAATAAACTGTTATTAACTTTTTTGGTAAAAGTCGCGGCAAATAACAAACCGATGGTATTTTTAACTGCCCAAGAACATACAATTACGAAAACAGACATTGGAAACAAAATCGAGCGGGGGCACAGCATTTTATTCAAAATTGCTCGTGCGTGTAGCAAAGACTTAGATCAGCCTCCGCATCCGCACCGGCTCATGAGAATCTTTGCTGTCTGCTTGGAGACGTTTTAGATCCTTGGCTACCCACAGAGGGCCCTGTGAAGACTCTGATAAGACTGCACCGAAATGAGTGTTCGCACAGGTCACATGCAATCTTGCTGTGCTCCTGATCAGATGTTAAGGGAGAAACATAACAAATACCTAAACTGAATTTTCTAATACAAATAAACGTAATATCAAAACGATTGCCTTTGGAAACAAAGAACACACTACGGATTAGAAAATCCCAAAGTCTCTCATATCCTTAGCATTTGCACCCTATGTTTTTGTCTGAATGAAGTATTTAACTCTTTGATTGCTGGATAATTTTGCTTACTTTTTGTCATCTGTGGAATTTTTGTTTCTTTTCATTTCTCTTAATTAACTTTTTCAAAAATTCTCTGAGGAATAGCATCTGAGTGTCAAACAGTTTGGACTCAGATCAGGTCCGACATGTAGTCGGGTCTGATCTGGGTGCAAACTGATTGCAAAGGTTATCAGCAGACTACAAACGTCGCCACTAGCGGGGTGGTGGTGGTGGGGGAGAGTTAAAGAGAAATATTTACAATTGACTTTCGTTGAGCATTTAGAAAATTATATTAACGAGTGACGGGTTTACATTGGATAAAAAATTCACCAGACGGCATTTTGATTATTTTTTATCTTTCCCAGTAAACAGATTCGGCATTTCATGCAAAGTTTAGGAGACAATTTGCATGAAATATCAAAGTCTATTATCCGGTAAAATAACAAAAATATCATGTTTGTCGTCTGCTGAATTCCTTCCCCCCCCCCCCCTACCCCGACAGAGATTGGTAATGGTTAACCATTCTTGGATCCTTGGCTACCCTCAGAGTGCCCTGCGAAGACTAATGAAACTGCGCAGATGTTAGACTTATACTGTTAGGTAAAAGCGAGTGGCAAACCGTTCAGTTCTTCCTCTGAGAATTAAAATGTTAAAGGACACACTATACACCTTGACAGTAGCTTTGGCCTATAAATATGAGCGAGCAGAGTCCCGCGAGAAAATGATCTTAGCACATTTGCGATCTGACATGATTCATATTACATGTAGCCTGAGCTCGCGCATTGTTGGATTAGAAGACAACATGGATATTCTTTGATTGAGTCGTATGACAAATCTGGCTGAGCTAGGAATGTTCTGCTAGGAGTGTTATTTTGCATTCATTGTCCCATACGAGTATGTTTATTTCGTTTAACCTTGGTTTCATGTTTCGTGATCTAGCATGCTTAGTTATGTAATCTAACATGCGTAGCTTTGTCATAAGATCTAGATGATGCAACAAAACATATATTATTTTATTTACATTTTGCTGACAAATTATTTTCTGCGGTCAAAATAACACCATCAACAATAACAAAAAATCAACGACTATAGTCGCAATCGTCTGATTATCATGAGACGGACCGGAAGATATATTTGAACCCACAGGACTAGACATTGTTAAACTATCCAGGTCAACAGTTTTTCTCATTAATACTGTAAACTTATATTTAACCCTTTCAGCAGTTTGTTTTCATCAATACGGTGAACATATGTTTAACCTTTCATTCCTGCAGACCAATACATATACCTTTGCAAACAGTGCAAATCCAAATGAGACGGCTCTTCTCATCTGAATCATCACTGTTTGCCATTATGTTATGTTTTCGTTTGCTAAACCCCTATTTGCAACTATGGATGTGTCCAAATTAAGAGATGGATTTGTCCATTTTCGAAATCCAGGGTTGAAAGACTTAAGGGGACTCATATAATACAAAGAAAATAACTTTTGTGACGTCTTGTTTGCTTTCCTGTACATCCACCCCGCTCCCGCCCCACCCGAAGTATGTAGGGGTTAGTTTTGGAGTTGAGGTTTTACGACCCGGTAAGCCCATTGAGGTCATGTCGAACTGATTAGTTTTCCTAACCGCACTTTCTAGGCGGGCTTAGTCCTGTAAGCGGTTAACCAGTACTCTCTT
Source organism: Anodontia alba (assembly GCA_964016985.1). Lineage (NCBI taxonomy): Eukaryota > Metazoa > Mollusca > Bivalvia > Lucinida > Lucinidae > Anodontia > Anodontia alba. The sequence goes on along the minus strand of OZ024833.1, from coordinate 21,009,163 downwards.
TCGCTAGAAACTGACAACTGCCCTTCTTGCATCAGCGAAAGGATGAGAGTAATAGTAGAAAATACTTCATGAGCAATCTCCATGAAATAATGTTGCAGGATCCAGCGAGGATCGAACACACATCTTCAGATCAACAGTCGAATGCGCATCCGACTGCACCATCGAGGTCGGCTGCAAGTGGGAGCATACTCTTTCTTTTGATAAGATCTCTTTTCAGTGCAGAGCAAAAGCAATTTTAACAGAGTTGTCTCACTTGAAAGCGAATGAATTCCCTTTAAATTTAGAAAAAAACAGAATTGAGATTTTATAAACATCAAAGCGCTTACAGCACTGATAGGTATATTGTATCTGCATGTAGGCTGGGAAAAAGGTCCTGAACTTAAGACTGCTCCATTTAACCTTTAACTTCCTGTTTAAGCAAACAGTGCAGAGCCTGATCAGACGCCGCATTCTGTGGGAATCTTAGCAGGGACTGCACTATTTGCCAGCGCCCCAGCACTAAGCCCGTCTACGTTTTACATATAAACCTCTTCACCCAGCACTCTGACGTCACAGCGACGGGAATAGCACGGATTTAAATAACGATGACCTGCACTGCGTTAGTAGTATCAGTGCCGCCCTATACTACTTGCGTTCAATTAACCGAAACGTTCGCGATTACTCACAAAACAAAAGCAAATTTTTCGTAAACTGGCAGTAGTTTTAGGCGGAGGGTAGCGAACATCTCCTAACTATTCTCAAGCTGTCTTATGGCACAACAAAGACGGCGGCTTATGCAAGTAAAACTTATGTTTATTTATAACCAAAAATATGGGAATATTTATAGCGTTGATATTATTTATTTGTTTCTCTGTAAAATTAATCGTTATTGATACAATATTTCGATTTAACATCAAGTCTCGTCTACAGGAATAATAGGTAATCAATCTCTAATTTGAGGTCAAGTGTGACGGATTCACAATAGGCGATGCAAAATATTTTTTGAAAAACGCTCGCTTGTGTTTCGCTTTACTGAACTTAGCCCTTTACTGAGCGCGGCTTTAAATGACCGTTACAGGGTCTGCGTTCAGTTAAACGAAACGTTCTCGATTACCCGCAAAATGAAAGCAAACTTTCCGTTCATTTGCGATAATTTTCAGCGGAGGGTAGCCAACATCCCCCTATTATTCTCAAGCTGTCTTTTGGCGGCCTATGCGAATAAGCTTTATGTGTGTTTGCTTTGTAACCAAAATCTGGGAGTATTTATAGCATTGATATTGTTTGTTTCTATATATAATTTTGTTTTATATAGTTTATTCGATTCAACATCAAGTCTCGTTTACGAGAACAATAGGTAATCGCAAATCGGAGATCAAGCTTGACGGACTTAAAAGATAATCGATCAGACGATGCGAAATAGTTTTACTCGAGACGTTCGCGAGTACTCTCAACACAAGAGTAAACTTTCTGTTTAATTTTGACAGTTTTTGGTAGAACACCCCCAAAGTATTATCAAGCTTATTTTTGATACAACAAAAATGACGGCCTATACGAATAAATTTTATGTATGCATGTTTATAACCACACATCCTTTAGACGGCGATAGCGTATTTATGCGTAATTGCTGACCAACACTTTCTGAACGACCCTCACGGCGAGATTGATACAAGCAACTTCAAGTTCTATTATCATTTAATACGGTAGTATTCGGAATAATAGTATGAACACGAGCTCTTTAGCAGGTATAGAAATGACGCG
>OZ024833.1:20879670-21007226 GCA_964016985.1 Anodontia alba | reverse complement strand
ATAAATAACATCTCCTCTATGCGCATACATTTTTCCACCGTGACCCCTACGCCATGACCTTTCGTGGGTGTAAAAAATTGGCAGTGCTTGATTGTGAAGAATTTCATATTTACTTTCGTTTTCAAGTAAGCTGTGTTTGATCAGTTGCTTATGTTGGATTCCAGATGTAAATATCCTAAAAAAAAGGAAAGGAATGCAATAATCAGGAATCGATACAATTATCCCACCATTCCCATCAGACCCTACCCTCAATTTGGCTGCATTTTTCAAAACCCTCGGCCGTTCTAAGGGTATATGGAAATTTTTATAGTGTTGATATTATCTATTTGTTTGTGTATCAAATAAATAAGTATTAATATTATTAATAACAGTTCGCGACGCAAAGTGAGCTGTATGATAGAGAATATGATCAAGGAAGAGTAACACATAACGATATATACTTTCAGCAGACATCGCTCTGAGCAAGTGTCTTCCTTTTTCTTCCAGAAAGTTGTCACCGGTAGTTGGCTGAACTGACTGGGGCGGACTTGATTGTCGTTATTCAAAAACTTCAGGTCTCACTAATAAGCGTCAAGAAGTGACAAAAAACGAGTGTCAATAAGTGTCATGAACATATTTTACTGATTATTTTTACCATTGATATATATTGTTTTGTATATACGGATATATAATTTGCAATCTACAGTATACTTTTCAGGAAAAATCAACATCACAGATTGTTATAATTTGCACTTTTTCATTTGTTTTGTTTTTGTTTTTTGTTTTTTTTTTCTAAAAAAAAAAATGCATCCTCTTCAAAACTGAAAAGTTGAAAGAAAAGTCTGTAAGTGTTGTGCACTTTGAAAAAGTGACAATAAATTGTAAAAAAAAAAAAAAAAAAAAAAAAAAAAAAAGATATGGCAGTGTAGGGAGTTGTGTCGATGACAAGTTTAATGGAAACAAAAACAAATCTTTAGAAAGCAAATAAAAGACAACAATCGCAGTTTGAAAAAATTGCAGTCAGTGTTTCGTTTGTGCTAAGGTTTTCAGGCCCAGTCAACCCAATGGGGTCGTGTCAAACTCGGACTGTTTACCTAACCACACTTACTGGGCAGGCTTTGTCCTCTAAGTGGTTGGCCAGTATTGTGCATATTCTTTCGTCAGAAACTGACAACTGCCCTTCTTGAATCAGCAGAAGAAAGAGAATGACCGTATAACATATTTCCTGGTCATTTCTCCACGAAAGAATGTTGCCGACCCGGCGGGGGTTGTACCCGCACCTCTTGATCACCGGTAGAACGTGCAGCCAATTGAGCCACCGAGGCCAGCTTATCATAATTCCTTATTCCATCAAAATAATAACGAAACCTTCATGGTTCTCAGGCTCTACACTTCAGCTGAAACCATGCAGGAATCAAGACGGATATCCTGGTGGCGTTTGTGGTATTTTGTAACTTAGTCATTTACGGACTTTCCCATTTAGAAAATGTAAATATTACACAAGTTGGTCTAACCTCAACAAAATCTCAATCCAGGATATTGATTATCATGTCAAAAATGTGCCTGGTGAATGGAGTACAGTTTTCATTTCTTAGGGGATTCATTTGTCATTTTTTTTCTCTAATGTAAGGTCAAATAGTCATTTCGACTTTGTGCTAAAACAGCCTCTTTCATATGTGCAGAAATAGTTTGTTTTTTTTTTCGAGTGAAAAGTTTTGACATTTTTTCTTACTTCTGCTCCAAAAGTACGATGAGGGTGCTACTTAGAACTGCCTCATTGAGGTGATAATGACTAGTACTAACAATCTATGTCTTGGACCAGAAATAAGAAAAAATAATGTTTACCTATGTCCCCAGTTTGCTCTAAACAAAGTTGGGTTTACAAGGATGTTCATTTCACAGACTTGTTAACGTGATAGTTGCAAATTTAGTTATTCAGCAGTAAGGCATGTTTTCTTCTTTTGCGAGTGGCTTACTTATGAGTGGTATTAACAGCGAGGTTTCACTGTTCATACATAATGCCACCAGGCACCAACATGGTTACTACAACATTAATTTTATACTTATATTGGTCTTAAGATTTAAACCTATCCACGCAAAGGAAATGTATGATATTTTAGAAGACAATGTTGTTAATTTGAGTAGCTTATTTTCAGTCATGAATCAACAAACAGTTACTGCATCAGATGCATGGGGCAGATATTTTTCTAGCAGCTTCATCAGGCAACACAATATATTCGGCACTCATTATGAAAACACGTCTATTCAACTAAAATATATGAAAATTTCACTCCAAAAATGAAAATTTTCAGATAAAAACTCTGATATTTTTCAAATTTCTGCTAAAATCATAGATTGTGTGTACTCGTTAGAAACGCCTCGACGAGGCGGTTCTAACGAGTACCCACAATTTATGTTTTTGAGCAGAAATAAGAAAATAATGTATACCCCTGTAAACCCCAGTTTTACTATATAAAAGTGGGGTTTGAGGAGGTCAAAATTATATAGGTAAGTTTTCGTGATGTCTAACATCATCTGCATTCCGGTGTCAAAGTCAAGACTCTCTAACATGCTGTAAAACAAAGACTCTCTGAAACCTACCCCACAAAAGCATCAGTTACAATACTAGCTGTCACTACGACATTTGCAAGTTAAATGAAAAAAAAAAAAAAAAAAAAAAAAAAAAATACATTACATATACGGCACTAAGATAACATACAACCTATAACAACAGGACACAAACAGCGTTATCTAACAACTTCAAGATTTATCAACCTCATTCAACACTTACACTTTATCTTTAACGATTGCCACAGCGCCACCTGCATCACTGAAGGAACACTGCAGTATCATAAATGCAAAACGACAAGTCAAGCACAGCATTTGTTTTCAGACACAGAACTAAATTCAGAACAAAAAACGCTAGAAGACATACCTTTCATCAACACAGATGTAGCAAGCATCATAACACAAAAAAAATTGAACAACCATCAGGTGGGATAGAGATATCCAGAAAAGAAGCAACAAAAGCCTGAGGTATGTACCCGATCATACATATAAATATACAATAAACATTTTTTTATATATATAATTTTGACAACGCTTTTGGTGCTTGTTTTCTGGATATCTCTATGTGTTGATGCTTGTTACAGCATGTTAGAGGGGCTTGATTTTGGCACTGGAACACAGGTGATGCTAGCAGAGCTGAATATGTTGTGTTGCCTGATGAAGTTGGCAAGATATCTGCCTATTTAACTGGATGCAATAACTGTTTGTTGACTCATAGTGATATTATTCAGGGATGCCTTCTATTTTGATATAAGTTGTGTATACGTAAACGTAACTTATAAGCGTGTTTTCGATCATATGCGTAATTTGCAAGAGTGTCTTCGAGCGTATGCGTAATTTGTATTGGTTCTTTTAAGATATGCTTAATTGGTAAAGGTGTTATCGAGAGTATGCTGAATTTGCAAGAGGGCCTTCGAGCATATGCGTCATTCGAAATTCGGGTCAGCCGAAAAATTCCTACAGCTTCACCAGAGCGTGTTATTGCATTAACAATAAAAGGCTAAAAGATTGTTTTCAAAACAATTAAACAAACAAACAAACAAACAAAACAAAAACAAAAACATTACAGATAGAAAATGGAAGCCACAGTTTTATTGAGACTCTTCATAAGCAGCAAGAAAGGTAAGAGAAAAGTCCAGGGAGTGCCACAATCAGAAGCCGCGGCCTTACCAGACACCAAGAGGAAGACGAAACAGACAAAACCGAAGAAGCGCAAATCGAAATAACGTACGAAAAGCACAAAAATTAGTTGTTTTATCTTCCCCAAGCGAGGTAATTGCAATGCTGAAAGGACAAATACACAAGAACAAAGTAACATAAGATAAGACGTAAACAAATCACCTCTTAGAATAAACCGCAAAGCAAAAAAGAATAAGACTAACACCGGGACCACCGCCTTAGAACAGTCAGTAGAATAAACCAGCATTTTTACAGCAAGTCTATGTATTTATATCACAATTTCCCCAGAACATAAAATAAAATATGTAAGAAAGTCACTTCTTAAAACAGACACAGTCTTATTAAATTTACTCTTCTGACTCCTCAAACTGTAGTTGTAAAGCAGTATAGTGGCTCAAAAAGCAAAATCTAAACAATTGTTGCTCAAAACAGGATAACCGTTAACTCATCCGTATCAACAAACAGTTTTTCACACTGATGTCAAAATTACATTTTTTTTTTCTTGTAAAGGGGTTGGAAACTCACTGAAATCTAAGTTATGAGGCTTTTATTTTAAAAACAAGTATATATATATATATGTATATATATATATATATATATATATATATATATATATATATATAGCAAGGTATAAAATACACAATTTTGAACAACTGTTCAGCTTTAAAATTTGGGCAAAAAACGATTCCTTACAACCGGCATTTGTATGCCTACCGAATAATGACTGCAGTGCAGTGATTGTGGGACATGACACAATGTGAAATGTCCGCGATACGTTTGATAATAAAATTAAGTTAAAATAGTTATTTCTGTCAGCGCTGTGCATTGCACAGTTCTATTTAAATGGCAGTAATAGCCACCTTTCTCTTAGTTTGTCCTAGGTTTGTACTAGGGATAAGCCGAGAACACAACACTGATTAGAAACATATCAGTGCATACCTGTACTAGTACAAGATGTGTTAGCGTAATATTCTTGTTGTTGATATATTGCTCTATATCCAGTGATTCAGTAAGCGAACTGCAGTAGTCCTGATCAGTTTTTGCTATTGAAAAAAAAAGTTGTTGTGACAGTCCTTATAAGCTCAAATATATACTATTAGTTAAAATAACTCCTTGACACGTCGTTTAATTGGAGCCTGGAAATAGCCTCCGCACAGTCCGATCAGAGTCTTCACAGAGCACTCTGTGGTTAGCCAAGGTGGACAGCGAAGCCTCTGACCGGCCGGCACAGAAATACAGGATTATCCGTGTCTATGTCATCTTGCAAAAAGTGCTGTGCGCTGGTTCATTTGTGTGTTTATATTTATTGATCCCAAGGATCTCAAGGGCCTGCGGATGCGCAGGCTGATCTCAGTTTCCACTGGTCGTATATGCTTTCTATAGCTTTTGGGCTATCCAAAAATGGATAACCCCTGTCATACTCTGTGGAGGTACATTAAGGCGAGGATTTTTGTTTAAGTGCATCTTCTTTCCATTTGCTGTCTTTGACGGAATGTGTTAGGTAATTGTATCGATTTTCCCATCATTGCCTTCCTTTCTGTGGGCTCAGGTGTTGAGGACAAGATTTCAGAAATTACAATATTCAAATTTTTAGTAACTATTCCGGTAGCCCGATGTCTGAATCATAGCAGGAAGGAAAATGTATGCTTCTTACTTATTATTACGGGGAGATAATTCCGTCCTGTTTATCACACAGTAAAGACTCTTAAATTAATCCTATTCTCAAAACGATGGAAATTACAGTTTGTTATCTTGTTTTGGGGAAAATATTTCTTGCATCAGAATAACAAGAACACAACACTGATTGGAAGTTATGGTAAAATGAATACAATCTGTGCGCGTGTCTGATATATCTGACTTCAATTTTCTTTCTTATTTCCGATTTAAATTGAAAAGTCGAATGCTTTTCGTAAAATTTGTTATAAAAATATGCTTCCCCCCACCCCCCCCCCTCCCCATACACACACACTTAGATACAAGTTCACATTCATATATATTACGTAAGCATGTCAGGGAAATATCTACCCAATTGCATCTTGTGTCTACGGGGGAACATATCTTTATAGCATCTTTTATGATTCAGACATCGAGATATCGAAATATGGAATACGTAAATTTTGAATATTGTAATTTCTGAAATCTAGTCTTCAACTAGCCAAATAGGGAAAATCCTCGCCTTACTGCAATATCCCTTTTGTTTAGAGCAAGATTTGCAAAAAAAAATGACATTTTAAATTTTAATATAACTTATAAATATGGTTTAAAACTGTTCAGCAAATCTGCCAAATTATTCTTCTAATAATGATAGACCTGCATACCACTGTTTCCACCATATAATAGAGGGGGACTTCGTGGTAGCCTGTCTAACGTAATGCTGCCTTCGTTAGCACTAAGCAGTCTACAAATCATGAACCCAAATTAGCACATACATTGACTGTCTGCATGTAAACAAATTTACCAATGGTTCTATCTCTTGTCCATGTGATTACATTATTTGTGACTTGAGAGCATATGCGAACTAACCCTTCTCATACTGAATAAATTTAGATGCCAGCCTTATTTCTAATTTTCCAAAGATTATTTGATCCAGATTGTTTACACAGATTCACATACTGAATGGCAAACAGTGCAGATCCAGATCATTTGTTTTCTGAAGAAGCCAACTGATCTGGATCTACACTGTTTACAAATGCTGGGTATATATGGGCTCAGCAGGACAAGGGTTAAAGTGTCGTGGAAGTGTTACGATTTTACCGTATTCGACCTAATTACCGCACATACCCCTATAAGCGCACAGTCAAGAAATTCCGTAGTCTTCAGATTACAACCATTGTACTTTTTTCTTTACTTCTTTACAAAGGCATATGTTATGGATACTCATTTGAATTGCATCGACAAGTCGATGCAATTCAAATGAGTACCCACAACATATGCCTTTGTATAGAAAGTCAGAAAAATTCGCATAGTCATCATTAAATAAGTCGTTTTCTGATCTTTTTTATAGTGTATCCTTAGTAGATAGATACATATTTGACCACAAATGAGTGTGTCCTGTAAGTTTGAAAAACCTAAGCGCACAGTGCGGTAATTAGGTTGAATACGGTATTTTCTTTTTTTAGCAATTTTATGTTATTCATTATTGGCACGCTATCTATATAATTCTTGTGATGTTTAAAGGAATGGCATAAGTTTTGGGTAGTATTAATTTTAGGCTGTTATATCCAGTGTAGAACAAAATTGTGATGTAATCCGAAGTCAACATCGTTGACGTCAGTAACTAACGTCGGTTACCATTCAAAGCAAAATGTTAAGGAGACATGGCACAAAGAATCAGCGGGACTTAGACTGAGCGAAAATAATACAAGAATAAGGAAACAGACCAGCAAAAACACATACTAAGAAAATGGGAATGGAACAAATAATCAGAGATGTGACAGACAGGACAATAGGATTAGATTTACTGATTTACTTATTTCAATTCGATTTGTGCAAAGAAACGAATATTAACATTTTTTCTGTGGCGAATTTAGTTATCCCGAATATATCCAGACCAGCTACAACTTATGAACCCAACGAGGCATCCGCGTAGTCTGATCAGAATCTTCGTCGTCTGCATAAAGACACATTGCATCCCGTGCGATCTAAAATGCGCCCGGCGAAGGTTCTGATCAGTTCGAAGGTACGGTTCCTGTTAGTGCGGCACATTTATTCTAGCGTATCAAATGATCATATAGGCAAATGCTTAGTCCTTAGACAGACTGAATTGTTAGATGTCACGCCTACTTTCAATTTTCAGCCAATCAGATACCTTGACCCAGGTTGTTGATATAAATTCTCATACTAAATGACAAACAGTGCAGTGCAGATCCAGATCAGTTGGCTTATACACAGAAGCCAACTGATTTGGATCTACACTGTTTGCAAAGACAGGATATACCCAGGTTCAGCAGGATAAGGGTTATGGTTGATCTCTGCATTCACCCTCTATGTATGCATCAAGGCACAGGCTAACAATCCACTCTTGTTATGTTTTCGGGATAAATAAATATTCTCAACGGTAGGGTTTTCTCTCAAACATACGTCCGTAGAGGACCGCCATCTTGAAAACAGTATAACAAAAGCTCTCTAAAGCATGATTAGAGGACACAAAGAAATGCTCCTGCCATATATTTGACATTTCCGCATTTCGATAATTGTTGATGATAAAGGCAAGCAAATCTTAGAAAAACGCGTTTAACATATGAGCAGATGCGGGACATTTCCTGCATTATTGCCTATACACCCAGCAAAGACTCTGATCGCCCTGCGCATCTGCGCAGTCTAACCAGAGTTTTCAGATGGCACTCCGTGGGTTTTAGTAATTAATTCAAATCATCTTCGCAGGGAGCTCAGCAATCTTATAGGAAATGCTTGGCGCGACTAAGATTTTTATATGTTGCTTTTCTATGAACATTGCATTAACTGTACACTTCTAAGTGTTAGCTCTGGATAGGCTTACCTTAAACACAAAATATTGATTGTCTTTCCATTATTTATTATAAATATTGCAATGTTCTTATTTCTCAAAACAAATGTACATGTATATTGTGGATACTCATTAAAGGCGCATGGAGAAATAAGAAAACATATTTAATGAAATACGCAGGAAAAGGGCCCTTATGCAATTTTCCGGGAAAGCAGGCCATGATCAACATGCGCATTCGCGCAGGTTAATCAGGGCCTTCGTTGTCTGCTTACAAAATCAAAGGATAGTGTATTCTTGCATACCGGATAAGAATTTCCGCAAATTACACCGATGCTGGAAAAACTTATCTAGAAAAACTTATCTCACACATCCTTATCCGTCCCGCGGGAAAGATAACAATCGAGAATTTTTATGTGTTTGATATACACTGGTTATATATGACGTCACGGTTAAGATTGACATCACTGAACGTAATGACATCACTACACGTCACGGTATTGACATCATAACATGGCGGACGTACTAATTATCAAAAAACCACTTTCAGGAATGAAAGGTATGCAAGAAAAAAATCCGTCATGGATGTTAGGGGCAGATAGAAAAAATCCGTCCCTCAGGATCAGTCTGTCATCACTCGGCAAGCCTCTTGATGCCAGACAGTAACCCTAGCGACGGATTGTTCTGTCTATCCCTCACACTCATGATAGATTCTTACAGTATATGTCGACGAACGGAAAATGCCCAGCTGAGGCTGCACGGATGCACATGGTCATCTGGACGTTAGCTGTTTAATATGACATAAAGGCATTTTCCCACGTTGCGCATTTTATCTTGATCACTATACAGTCGAACCTCCTTAGCTCGAACACCGATGGCTCGTTTACCATGGTTAATTCGAACTCGGTATAAGTCCCTTCGAAATTCTACCGATAGCTCCAGACAACAAATATATAGGGATTTCTTCTATTCTTATTATGAAATTGTATGTTGTGTGTACTAATTAGAATTGCTTCTTGACCTCACACCATAATTCACCCTCAGGAATTCGAACTATTAATATCTTGAACAAATTTTCATGGTCCCAAAGATGTTCAAGCTATTTCAGTTCGACTATATATATTGTCTATAGTTATGTAAACCATGACATTGTTGTCTGAATATACGGTGAACGGGGACGCTTTTGGTACTAAATACAATATTGGAAATTATGCTGTAAAAAAGGTAACTAAAAGTAACACTCTCCTGCACTCTGAATGATGGCTTAGCAAAATTACACCATTAGAACAATTTTTGATTCTCAACCCTGTCTGTAGTCTTTCTCATCACAAAACGTTATCATTTGTTTTTATTCATTTCTGTTTTTTATTATATATTCTAATGTTTATTATTGCAACACTATATTATTTCTGGATATGTCATAAACACCGTTACATTTGTTAAGAATTGTGAGATGTATTTCTTTTCTCTACCAAACGGATAGCTCTTTAAGGGAAATATGTATCGCTTCCAAACTAAGGGCACACCTAAAGGAATGATGGAGCAAACTGTATCTTTTTGAAATAGCCTCAAGTTTGGGAAGCCATAAGGGAGAATTGTTTACGAGTTTTCCTGGGTGTGCGAACTTTGAAAAATAATTCCTTTCTGGCTAAGCCACTGAAGATAGAGTACTTGCGAATGAAACTGCTCTCGTCTGGTGAGATTGTATCATTCGCAGTCACTTGCTAGCATGAGTATATGCCTGATTTGTTTTCCTCAGAAGGCTGCTGATGTCAAACCACTCTGCATGAGCGATATGTCTCTCTACAGTATTACATTGGGTCAACATTTACATTTCATCCATTATGTCTACCGCCTCGATAAGTTAACCCAAATTTCTTCTTTCGGATGTGTAACAAGACCATAGGCCGACTCCAACTTTTGACCTTCTATGACGTGAACTTTGAACTTTCTCAACAATGTTACTAAAGCAACTGTAGCGTTGGCATACGTGTACTCTTCAGCAGGGCATACACGGTTACCAGCAAAGCCGAAAGCAGGAAAGCTAAACTTTGATCTCGTTGCTTTATTTTCTTTACTAAATCTTTCAGGGTCAAATCTGAAATCGCACAAAATATATCACGATGTGATGATGCAATTCAAACAACAACAGCAGTGTTTTACTCTCTTATTTCGTGTATGTTTGTGTTGTTATTGTAATGTTGTATTTTGTTTTTTGTTTTTTTTTTCTGTACGAGGATCATCCAAAGAATAATATAAACAACTCTCTAAATTAATAATTATTTGAAATGTTTAACTTACCTTACTAAACTCCAACACAGTAATATGCCTTGTATTCTATCACCGACATCTAATGACTCGGCAGCCTCTGTATTCTCGTTGCTATTTAACCGCGCTCATACATACGAACCTGCTCGACCACGGCATCTTCTACTTCCTCTTAGTCTTCAAATCTAATCCCGCGAATGTTTATTTTTTATTTTTTTTTTAGGAAAAAGGTCGAAGTTACATGAACTGAGGTCTTAAGTACTGACGTCCTCCCACCAGCACCCCCCCCCCACCCCCCCCCCCCCCCGTCCGAAAGATGTGTGGCGCAGCATTATAATGAAAGTGACTGGACCTGCTGCTGCCAAAAGTTCTGGACGCTTCCTACGGACAGCAGGTCGCAATATGTTTTGATATATACCTGTATAACCCTTGTAACTATCACGAAAACATACCTTTATAATATTGATCCCCTTGAACCCCACTTTTATATAGTAAAACGGGGATGTACAAGGGTATACATTATTTTTCTGATTTCTGCTCAAAACATAGATTTTGGGTACTCGCTAGAACCACCTAATCGAGGTGGTTCTAAAGAGTACGAACAATACATGTTTTGAGCAGAAATATGTATTTTTATTTGAAAACTTTCAGTTTTTGGTGGTGAAATGTTTAACATTAATATTATTTGAATATGCGTGTTTCCGTAATGCCATTCACAGTTTGCCCAGTCTCAGTCCTATGGCTAGTGAGAACACTGCGGATAGCATAGCCAAATCATTACGAAAACATGCCTATTCAAATATACAGAAAACTTTACCACCATAAAATACAATTTTTCAAATAAAAAAATCTGATAATTTTCACATTTCTGCTCAAAAACATAGATTGTGGGTACTCGTTGGAACCGCCTCGACGAGGCGGTTCTAACGAGTACCCACAATCAATGTTTTTGGGCAGAAATAAGAAAAATAATGTATACCCCTGCAAACCCCAGTTTTACTATATAAAAGTGGGGTTTAAGGGGGTCAAAATTATATAGGTATGTATTCGTGATGATAATGAACATCTTTAATTACTCTTGCTCGCGCCGAAGCTTTGCCGGTCCAGGTGAATTCGGCGTGTGACATTCAGTGGCATGTCTCATCATTTCAGGTTCATATGATCTAACCGGTCTCGTCAATAGAACGATTCCAGAAAAAAAGCTATTTTCTTCTGTCTAAAAGCGAGAAAGTAAGTTGGTGGCGACAGTTAAACGATGTTGTACAGCGAGAAAGTAAAAAAAAGGGGTAAGAGAAAAGTCCAGGGAGTGCCACAATTACAAATCGCAGCCCTTCCTAGACACCAAGAGTTAGTGGCGACAGTTAAACGATGTTGTACTTGGTCGGACGTCAACACCTTCCGCATTCCTTGACGATTTCGAATATTAAGTAAATGAACACTACCGTGGCTGAAATCCAGTTCCTGAGCTAGTTCCTCATATGTTTATCTTCGATCACTTTCTAGAAATACTCTCTGTGTTCTTTTTTTTTTTTTTTTTTTTTTTTTTACAAAATTGCGTCATTTGTAAAAAATTTCCGACCTTACCCTTCACTGTCTTTTACACTCTCCCGACCGCTCCTATATTAGTTAGCGCACCTGGCATAATGTGAATAAGCAAGAGAGCTATTGCTACAAACTTCCTGCAGGGCAATGTGGATTTCCCGTGCATTCTTCCTACGATAAGATTTAAAATTAATATAGATGCGTTGTTCTTCAGACGAAAACGCGACCACCATGTCTTCACTAGTGCCACGCGAAGTCGTACATTTATGACGTTAGTAGTAATGACGTCATAAGACTGTCATAAGACGCTTGTTGTTTGATCAACGTGCCAGATTTCATGATCATGCAATTAGCAGTTATGGAATAGAATAATAGTTCACATTATTTTTTGCATGATCCTCGTATGTTGTGCTAATATTTGGGGCTGCTGTAAGGAACAAGGATGACAGAACTGTAGTAGGTTTCATTATGACTCTCATATAACAGCATTGTAACTTGAACTGTTGCATACTTCCCCTAGCACCACCATACGTTCCAAAAATATGTCCGAGATTTAATGGATGTGCATAGAAAATTTGCATTTGGGTCTAAAGTTTAAAATGTGCAGAAATTATTACAAATAGATACCAACAACTCAGTATAGAAAGTAAACCGAGAATGAGTACAGGAGTTTATTTGGGAAACTGTAGAACGTTCCCTGATGGAATGACAAAGAATTTGATCCAGCGCATAACAAAATCAAAGCTAATACCTATGTTATTAGCAAACACACAGGTCTGCCTGCATATCCACCAAGTATAGCTGGAGTTTTCACACTTTCCCTTTGGATAGCCTTAGGGCTGCAGAAGGCTCATGCGACCAGTGAAGACATTGATCAGACAGTGCTGATGCGCTGGCCGATCCATCTTCTCTAGTCGCTCAGGCATTATTGTAGGTTTTGTCGTGAACTAGGTTATGTATGGCATAGTTGACGTAATATGCTTTTCGTAAAATTCATTTTTCTTTAAGTGAATTATTCTTTTGTTAATCACAACAGCGAAACAAAGGAAATGCAAAGTAAAAGGAAAACAAGGCAAAGCGTGTATACAGATTATGTTATTGTGCCAATAATTTGGAACATTGAAACAAGGTATCTCTAAAAACAGTACGAAATTGATATTACAAAACCGATATCATTTTTGCACTAGTGTGATACCATATGTCATATATCGGTAGCATTCGAAGGCATCCAAATATACGTGCAATATCAAGGAGGCGTGCTGATATCGTGTGATATCAGGACGCTTGCTCCTCGGATTTTCTCCATATTTTTAACCATTCAATACAGTAGAACTTCAATGGCTCGAACCCCGATGACTCGTTTACCATGGATGAGTCGAACACGTTCTTGAGTCCGCAGGAATTTCCTCCAAATACGATATACGGATAATTTAGGGAGATTTTCTTCTTTTATCTTGCAAATGTATGTTGTGTACACTCATTAGAATCGCCTCGATGAGGCGATTCTAATGAATACACACAACATACGTTTATAATATAGAACACCGAAAAAATATCCCACAATTATCTCCATTATGCCGCCTGGTATGGCACTAATAGTAACCCTCCGTGGCTCGAACTACCGCTGTCTCGAACAAATTTTCATGGTCCCAAAGGGGATCGAGCCATCAAAGTTCGACTGTATTTATAGCTACATGTATATGATAATTCGGAACATTGAAACAAGGCATCCCGTGTTGAATAGTTGAGTTAACAGGCTTTGATACACTTGGTAGAGCTTCCGACATCATTCACAAGGCGGATAACTTTTTGTGTCGTCATTCAGTTGTTCTGCATACCAATTTTCTTCTATTAAAAAGGAACTCTAAAAGGAAAGTCTTTGCTCCCACTGGCAGCAAATCCGTTCCTTTTAGACCATAACCTTTTTAGAGGAGAGACAGACAATTTGATAGTTACCATCCCTGAAAATGTGTCCATTCTTTAAAATCGAATAATTATTGTTTGTACACTTTCATAGCAAATAAAAATATACCTGTCCGGATCTGGCCAGTGCTTCTCATCCTTGTAACTGACACCAAGAGCATGAATAACCGGCGTCTGAAATCAAGCAGTAAAAGTATTGAAATTGTATTTAACGAACAGCGTATTTTAAAAGGACCTGAGCCTATATACAAACCGCCATAGCCAAGATAATTTCTCTGAGGCCTCATTCGCTTCGTCTTTTTTCGTTATAATATATAGGCCACGCCATGTGGAAACGTGTCTTCGGGTATATGCGGACAGCGAAGGCACCGATCAGCCTTCGCTGTCCGAACCAGAGTCATTTGACACTATAGACTTTATCAATTGAGAGCAAATGACCGGGTGAGACTTGGAATGAATCTGAACCTTGGCATTTAGTGCATGTTCGAGTCCATCTTTTCACTTGAAGCGGCCTATATACTATTAAGGGAATGGAAACACTTTCCAAAGGCAAGATCTATTGTAAAAGAAAGAAAATTAGCTCCCCTTGAGTGCAAATTACTTCCCATTAGTGTATCCCCCTTTTCAGAGAGTGCTTTGTCTAATGGTAAGGAACAGAAAGTCACAACAGTTATGCCCCTTTTAAACAATGACAGAAAAATTGTCATGAATATCCTGCAACCTAAGAGGAATGTATACATTTTCAAAGGGCGGCAACTCTGTCAAGATTGTTTTGCCTCTTTCTTGAAAGGTAAAGGCCCTCATGAAAAGCATTTGCCCTTTGGGAGCAAATTCTGTCCTTGTAAAATGTGACTTATATATAGACGGTTAGTTGTGCGCAGGAAAGCAAACATGAAGTCACAAAAGCGGCCTGGCTTGGAATGATGGGAAATCTTTGAAGTAATCCAGTCTCCTTTAAACTTTCTCCAGGCAGAAAATGAAAGGTTTAATCTGACTGTATGTATTTAGTGAAATATTTTTACAGGACGTATAGATGACGTCATTTGCAATCACGATAATGACATCATTTAATATGCTGACAGAAGCCATTATGTTTTTTTTTTCTGGCTTCTTGGCTTCTTAGCATATTTGGTCTATCTAGAAAACATTTCACAATAGTTTGGTTGCAGCAGTGTATGAAGACATACACTAAATGTAAATGTCTGTATGATTTCGTTTACTTTGTTTTGGTGTTGTATTGTCTGTATAGTTGTGGTTCGGATTTGTTATTTAAGGACTTATTAAAGGTTCTATATGCCTCAAAAATAGATATATTGTTATCCAAGAATTAATAAATTGATATTTGGTATTAACAGAATAATAAAATGTGGCACCTTACAGCCTGTAAAATTTCAGTAATTCTCTCGTGCTTGAAATGAAACGATTTTTTTTTATCGTAACAAAATCGGTTTTGATCCAATTCAAACACGAGAGATTAACTGAAATTTTATAGGCTGTCAGAAGCTACATTTTGTGATCGTAGTAAATACTGTATATGAATATATTAAACCTTTCTTATATATATATATATATATATATATATATATATATATATATATATATATATATATATATATTATATATATATATATATATATATATATATATATTTTTTTTTTTTTTTTTTTTTTTTTTTTTTTGAGGAATACGGAACCATTAACTAGCTTGCATCTGAAATGCGTTGCTAATACATAGATGGATTACACTATTAATAACAATTATCTTATTGATATACAGAAGCAATGTCTGAAGACAATTACATTTGATAGTGTCTGCCTACAAGATTAATACGTTGCATGGTGAATAAACAATTTTAGAGACGACCTAGTGAGAAATCTGCTTGTTTGTTACTCAATCCACTTGCATTTACTATGATGCGATAAACAGAGGGTTTTTCAGCAATCAAGGAAACGTAACTCTAGGAGTAACGAGCAGACCTGGTCAGTTTGAAACATTTGTTACATTCTACTAATGTCTACCTTATATGCCAGTTTTAGAAAGATGCAATTAAAACTAAATGAGTTATGCTGATGACAAAGTCAAACAAAGACTTTTCAAGCAATCAAGGGGACGTAATTTTAAGATTAATGAGCTGATGTGTCCGGGTTTCAAATTAATTTGAGAATTTATCCATGTCCACCTTATCTGCAAGTGTCAGGAAACTCCCACTGAAATTGAATGGTATGCTGACGACAATGCCAAATAGAGGCTTTTTCAGCAATTAAGCGGACGTAACTCTAAGATTAATGATCCGATCTGGCCAGTTTTTAAACTCATCTGACATTTTATCCATGTTAACCTTATCAGCAAGTTTCAGAAAACTCCAATTAAATCTGAACAAGTTACGCTGATGACAATGTCAAACGGAGGCTTTCTAAGCAATCAAGGGGACGTAACACTAAGATTAACTATACGATAGAGACCTTTTTGAACCTCTTCGAGATTTTATCATGTCCACCTTATCTTTCAGTAACATCCAGTCAAAACTGAAGGAGATATTGTGATGACAGGCATTTTCCCGTTGTAAGTATCTAGGACCTATTGGTTGTCATATCAACCAAAGATTTCATTTGAGTTCCGTGAAACGCTTACGTCATCGATGCCCCACCAGGAGCATGCTATAGATGAGAAACGTTTGAGATTAGTCTGCAGATTGTGGAGATATAACTGGGCAAAGTTGTGGACGGACGACGGATAACCTTCCATCCTATCAGCTCCCCTAGAGCCTTCGGCCTAGATGAGCTAAAAACGTCCTTAAAAAGGTCTATCAGAACCCGCATTTATGATCACTTATTTTACAAACTCTGGGGAGCAGTTAACAATTCGGAGCTTTCAAACGATTCAAAATGATTATTGATATATGCAAAGACAGGATAAAATTTAGATGTAATGCGACAGGCTACAAGCTCATTTATTAATCCAATTAATAATTTCCCTGCCCCAACTTTAATTGTTTGACAGTGGGTCGGACAGCAGAATCAGTGACGACTCCATCCTACACCTTTTCGAGACGGTTTATGCTTGGCCTTACTGTTCTGTCTACTATAGGTTTTCCTTTTGCTTTGCGTTTCGTCTTAGTGTTATAAAGGTGGCTTTATATGCTTTTTTGTATTAAGCCACTGATAAGTTAGGAGCCCCTAAGTCGACCAAACAGATATATGTAGCGGGAACTGTATCAGGATTAAGGTCGGGGCTGGCGTTCATAAAACCAGGTGTAAACCCCTTAACAGTTTGAACAGAATTCTCCGTGGTTCAAATATTGGTCAATCCCTACAATGTGACAGTTTCCAGAATTTGCCAATGACGCGCCATTAGTAGACTTCCCAAATCCCGGACATACGCTTCTACCGATATTTCCTTCGTTCAGGTCTATGGGCATGGTGGGCGAAACTTGCTTACCAAGTAATTTTTACTATCCGCGGACGCCTGATTACACCCTTTATTCTGGGGTCCATGTCTGTTGGTCTGAACATTCTGATTCGCCATTCGTTTACGGATTTATGAATCTTCCTCTTGGGCTCTGGGAAGGGCTGCGGTTTGTAACTGAGGCACTCCCTGGACTTTTCTCTTACCTTTTTTTGGATTATGGCTTAGGTACCATGACCGCAACTGCTTTTCTGTACTTATGCCTACCAATGTCTGAGGTAGTTGCAACGAGCCCTCATCGCATATTTTATCACTGCGATTAAATTTGTTTTACACGTTTTTCTGTGATGTCTCACTGACTGAGTTAGGAAACATGTAACTATGCGACCCAGTTATTGTTCTCCAACTCGGCTCTTCCCTAGAAATAAGATCCCTATTTTGTGTATCGTATCGTTCTGAACATAATCTTGTACTGGTATAAATGGCTATATGAGGTTTACTTGTTAAGTCTTGCTTACTAAATCAAATATCTATGCACAGTATGTAGATGCTGATGAAAGATTAACTGTTTCATCAACATATATACTGTTTTCTACACACTAATTCCAATTTGCAATAATGAAAGTGTCAAACAATTAACACAACTATGAACCAGGAAAGTGTTTGTTAAACACTATGACACCAACTATATGCTTGTCTTTGAAAAGTTGAAAAGGGGCATAACTCTGATAAAATTATTCCCATTACTTTGAATATATCTCAGGTAATCTATGCCATAGCCCCAGAAAGCTCACAAAGTTTAAGGCCCTAGCTTAAATTATTCTCAAACGTGCGTAAAGAACGGACCTACAAACGGACGGACAAACGGACCGAGGGACGAAAGGTAAAACTGACAGACGCGGGGTGGGGGTGCATAAAAAGTTCATTTTATAAACTCGGAGGTGATAAAGGTTAAAACTGACTTACGTTTAATGGGACGTCATATCCACCTAGCTTC
The DNA here is from genome assembly GCA_964016985.1 of Anodontia alba. Taxonomy (NCBI): domain Eukaryota; kingdom Metazoa; phylum Mollusca; class Bivalvia; order Lucinida; family Lucinidae; genus Anodontia; species Anodontia alba. The sequence continues at coordinate 20,988,903 of OZ024833.1, read as the reverse complement.
TGTTCATCAGCATGAATTCTGGCTGTCCAAGGAGCAACAACTGAACATCGCATAGTTTCATCAAGCACTTGGCGTAGATACCTATAGTATATGGTAATGAAAATAAAATGCCTTAAGAAGACTGAGTTAAGCAATTTCTGTAAAACTTATGCGCGTTTCAAGGCGGTTCCCAGTCAGCATTCTACGTAAATCTATATCGGGCCGTCATCGGCCCGTCAGGGTAGCTGACGGGCCGATGACGGCCCGATGTAGATTTACGTAGAATGCTAGCTGGGTTCCTCTGTTACAGTTCTTCTTTTTTTGTGCGTCGGTGGTTTCATATGTGGCATTTGTATTGTCACAATTATTTCATCTCTCCTTTTTTTCGATACAGCGGGTTTGTTTTTTTCCTGATTGTTATATTTCCTGGGTATCTCCACTTATATTTTTTTAAAGTATTCATGTACTAATAATCTAAATTTCTGTCTATAAACGTTGTCTCCAATTTAATACATACAGACACAATCCCATGGTGAATACAATCTACTTTAATGAATACAATCGGTTAAGGACTCATAAAAACATGATTCTATGTGCTGACGATAATTGTATAGGTGAATCAAAAACGGACTTACTTACTTTTTTTGGCCTTGCTTTTTTTTAAATATTTCATAAAAATGGAATTCTACTTACAGTGGTACTACGATGTAAGGAATAATAGTTCATTGTTTCGCATGACCAGAATCTTTTGAACTTAGCTCGTTACTTTCAAGCTTTGATTTTCTAATACCTCCATTTCAAGATTACGATAGAATGAATTTCTGTTGAAGTTTTACAGCCCAGTTAACCCAATGGGGCCATGTCGAGCGCGGTCAGTTTACCTAACCACACTTTTACTGGGCAGGCTTAGTCGTCTAAGCGGTTAACCAGTACTGTGAATATGTTTTCGCCTGAAATTGACAACCGTCATTTTTGAATCAGCGGAAGGAAGAATGACCGTAGAAAATATTTCATGATCAATCTCCACGAAAGAATGTTGCCGCTCTCGGCGGGGGTCGAACCCGCGACCTCCTAGTCTCCAGTCGGACGCGCATCCAACCGAGCCACCGATGCCGGCACGATAGAATGAGACAGTATGTTATATACAAAAACAAATTAAGAGCTATTTTACTGTCACTAGCTTAATCTTTAATTTTTAATTTTTGATCTTTTAGATCACTACACAACAACGTGCATCTGCAATATAAAGCTGTATCACCCACTATTGCATAAATAAGTAAGGAAACCAAAACTACTTAACTACACATATTTTGAATTTTATAGCCTCAGTATATAGTATTGACTCTAACTTTCACCAAAACGTCGCCAAAATATATATATAAGTATTTATATACTCATTATATTATTTACATTTCCACAACCGGAATCTATTTATGAATGAATAAAATGTTCTGTAAATACTATTATAAAGAGACATAGAGCCGCAGATACATGACAAAAAGTACATAGCAATATAGCATGTTCTTGCAATTAGGATTTGAGGACAACACAAGTGATCACTGTTTGCAGTGATAAATATTATTGTTTCTAGTAATGAATATATCTCACTTCACAATGATATCACTATTCAAATGAAATATCCTGAATATACTGACACATTTTGTTCATCAGTGCAATGGTTTGACGTCAGTCTATCCCTTTACGTAATTGTTGAGAATCAAAGCCCTTAAGATGATACGACTGAGTACTAAAAACAGGTAAGAGAAAAGTCCAGGGAGTGCCACAATCACAAACTGCAGCCCTTCCCAGACACCAAGAGGAAGAGGAAACCGACAAATCCAAACAAGCACAAATCGAACAAACGTACGAAAAGCACTAAGATTAACTCTCTCTTCTCCAAGCGAGGTAATCGCAATAAAGTCGCAAAAAATTATACCAAAATAAAATTTTATCTAAATCCCGGATAAAGGATGAAGCTGCCAAGGCATCTCAGGACATAAACTATTAGCATCACAGCCACCATCAGCCATTTTATTAGCATCCTCTTTTAATCTTAATAATATTTTCGAACATGATATTCTGTAGATATTCACACATTCTACGCAGAAAGTTTACTAATTTTGACATAAGCTGTATGCAATATATACAAAAAAGGTAAGAGAAAAGTCCAGGGAGTGCCACAATAACAAACCGCAGCCCTTCCCAGACACCAAGAGGAAGAGGAAACCGACAAATCCAAACAAGCATAAATCACAAACAACATTTTGTTTTGTTACGAATAGGTTCAAATATTTAACATGTTCTGACCGGCGTGCCATGTAGTGAGGTCATGCAAGAAGATCCTGGTCATAGCTATACTAAAGCTGCATATTTCGTGCCAAAGCCCAGTTTTTTTCATTTTATTTTTTTTTTTTTTTTTTTTTTTTTTTTTGTATTTATAACATTGTATCTATATACAATATGTTGATAGAGACTCATCAGGTGCCTTTGCAAGGCAAGTGGCTTTCGTCGTATGAGTATAGGTCTTCAAAATGCTTAAATACTGTAGGACTACTATAACTAGCGAGATGTGTGCTGTCGTAGAGGAATGTGCAATATCTAATAAAATACATACCATATACAGCCAGTCAAGATTGAAGTATGTTTTATAAAGTAACAAGCATGTCAAACTATAGACATTATTTATCATACTTGTCTTTTCAATATTAAACGTACAAAATACAATAAGCACAACAGTTCAATGAAGTACATGGCATTTGAATATATGTGACGCTCTTTGCCCAACATATTTGATACTGATTGGTGAACCATTTGGCGGGACTGATGAAATAAAAAAATAAAAAAGGTAAGAGAAAAGTCCAGGGAGTGCCACAATCACAAATCGCAGCCCTTCCCAGACTCCAAGAGGAAGAGGAAACCGACAAATCAAAACAAGCATAAACCGAACAAACGTACGAAAAGCACTAAGATTAGCTCTCTCTCTTCCCCGTTGCTAACGGTTACTTTGTGGATTTAACGAATTTGTCTTTGTTGTCTGCATCTTTTGACTGGTACCGTACTGAACCTCTTATTTCATGTGCACTCAGTGTTGCAACTAACCATTTTTACTCTATGTTCTCGAACAGAAAGACCTGCGCTTACAGTGTAGACCAGGAAAACATGTCGCATAATGCACCGTCAGATCAGGGTCTACTCACTTTTTTATCAACCCCGGAAATTTTAGGCGGAGTAACAGGGTAATAAAATGGTCATGTTCAACGTCTAAGATAAGTATGGTTAGGTCTCTGAATATGTAGGGTAAATACAATAGTTTCCAGATGGATCGTAATGTGCAAACATCTGTTGTTCTGGGGTTACGTATTTCAAGCTATAGGTCTCACAGAAAGCTTGGTTTACGCTTAGCACAACTTTGCCATAGTTAATTTTCGTTTCCGAGCTGTAATATTCCTTCTGCACCAGCAAACTGTACGTTTCGCAGTTTATCCGTTATGCTAGAGGATGAGTATTAGGACTTTATCGAACGAGGAAGATTGCTTACTACAAGACTTATGATTCCGTGATATCAAAGAACTAAACTAGTTTCAACACTAAGGAAGTTCTATAGTGGTTTCATAACCTTGTAAATCCCTACAATGTGGCTATTTCCAGACAGATATGTCTGATGGTTTTGCCGCAGCCAAATCATAAACAGACTTTCTAAATCCCGGACATTACTATTGCTGTATTTTCCCAAACCTCTGATCAGGCTAATAGGCATGATGGGCCCCGCATGCTTACAGAGTAATAGTTACTTTCCATGGAACCTGATTACTCCCGAGTTATTTTGAGTCCGTGTCTGTCTGTCTGTCTAAACATTCCTAATTAGTGACATCTGTTATTTGTTCTTCACCATCACGTTTCCCAGTGTAAGTGGTTTTCACCATCATTATACATGCTTCCGCACAAAAAAGCAGTGCAACCTATACTCAAGCTTTGCGGCATTTACTAATAGATTTAACCAAAAAATATGTATTTGATGTTTAAGAGCATGATCTCTTGAATGTTTGATAGAGTGTTGGACAAATATGACAAAATAGGAATTGTAAATGCCTAATTTAAGAGCTGACTGCATTAGCATGAGGAAACTGTTAAGAAACGGAACTAATTAATATATGCTATATCAGTACGGCATTATCGTTGCTACTAGTGAAATTTCTGCCGATGAAGGCGGACTTGCTAGGTCTATAAAATGCATATTTGTACCGATCCACGCTGAGTGTTTATCAAAACTATACTAAAGTTCAGATTTTCATGAGTTTCTCAAGAAATATGTCAATTCAGTACCTTTGGTGCTTTGATTTTGTCTTCGTGTGTATCGACTTTATGCTTTTTTGAAATATGATTTTGGTATGTTCACCTCATACTCATTATAATAAAATTAAATAGTCTATGGTCTTTCATAAAGTACTTCCGGAAGAATGGGAATTAAGATCGTCTACAAACCGCGGGCATAGACAATAGTGTATATTAAACCAACACGTCCAACGGAACCTAAGGGTCAAAGTCACATGATCACAGTTTACCATTCTGGAGAAATATACCAAGCGTAGTTTTAAATTTGTCTCTTACTGTTATAATTGGTGCGTGAAGATTTTAACCCTAGCCGTGCTGAACCCAGATATTCCCTGCTTTTGCAAACAGTGTAGATCCAGGTCGATTAGCTTTTGAAGAAGAAAATTGACCTTGATCTGCACTATTTGTCATTCATTCAGTGAATCTGTAGCAACATCCTGGAAAGCGTAATCTGATTGACTAAAAATTAGAAGTTGCCGTGGCATCTTAATTTATTCAGCATGGCAAGGTATTAATGTCTTACACTAAATCCTTCATGGTACCGTAGCTCTCATCTTTATCGCCAAGGACAGTCTGCACTTCTTCCAGTATTTTCTGTTCTACGTCAGGATGTGTTGCAATTAAATATAAAGCCCAAGTCAGCACTGCAAATTTATGTTCCGCAAATGAATTAAGGGGAATATATATACTTTCAAGAGAGAATACCATGTAAAAAAATGTTTTGTCTGACTTCGGAAAAGATGTTACAGTAAAAGGGAGCAAATGCGTTTGCTAATGGGTTTCATCTAAAGTAGACGTCTTTTCAGAACAAGTTTAGATTGCAAAAAAGCAACAAGAAATCAGAAAAGTGATCTCCATTTAAACATGATAGCGAATCCATCAGTGTATCTATGGCCCTTAACTAAGCCGTGCTATGTACATATATGTACAGCGCGTACCCATAATATCGCGATCTTAACCGGATTTTTGCTATCAGATAACAGAAACATTGAATTATCGATGAACAGTATATCCATATACATCAAATTAATCACACCGCGACTATTGTAGAGCGTCAGTCAAAGCCCTTGAACTATACGTAAATGGATCGGCAAATGAGAAAAGTAAATGTGAACTCAGGACCTGATGCAATCAGATCCAAATCAAACACCCCAATACCGAAGGCAAAGACAGACAACTACAATTTAGCAGCCACAAAATGAATAAATGGCAGGTCGTTTCCAGAAAAATGGCAACTCTGTTACCCTAACGTAACTAAATAATCTTAAACTAATTCGTTTTGTCTTTTATTTTACGTAATTGTCAAAAGAAAAACAATATAAAAGGTGAAACACTATATAGAAATTAACAAATAGTACCACAATGAACGTACTGCCTTGGAACGGTCTGTAAAGAATTACGGGTGGATTTGGGGAGAGGGCCTAAGGTACTTTTACGGGATTCCAACTCTCGCCCTCAGCTTTCATAGTGTTAAAAACATATATTTGTTTGGTTCTTTGGAGATCTTTTTACGCATCCATAAATCATTTACTGGCAACAAATAATTCACAGATGAAATAAAACTCTAAAAGGTTGCCTTTGTAAATGAAGATCCTATAATGAAGCAAACATGAAGACAACAGCGACAACGTGTTAAGACATTTGGAGACCGATGTTCAGGGTATTTCAGTCTGCAAAAGGCATCGTGTTCTTCGGTGCTGCAAAAAGAATTTTGCTCTTTGCTGTTATTCAGCGTTGCGACATGTGGTATGCAATATGACAAATCTCTGAATTTGTGGATGTTGTTAGTAGACAGCATACATACTTATGATGGCCAGTCCCGATTTAGGGACATCCATTGGAATGGACACTTTTTCAGGGATTACTTCTCTGTAAGACTGGTTTAGCCTGCCTTCTAAAACATGAGCTACTTACAAGAAAAGACTACTCGTCTTTAGGAACTTACCCCTTAAAGTAGGGGTATTTATGTTTATAAAAGCAAACGGGAATTAAAACAAATAGTTTACCGTGATAATAACAGAAAAAATCTACAAAGTGCATCTATTATCCTTAATTACAAGGTACAGACTACCAGTGATTTTCCCATAAGTTTCATACTTTTCTTGCAAGTGAATGAAATCAACCCGGTGCTCTGTAAATTGTAGCAGTCTGTTGCCTTTAAATGGATAAAAAATACGATAAGCTCTCACAAATTCCAGTGACGTGTACTCCTATATAAGCATACACCACAGATTCCGAAAACTGCATCTCTTCATCATCTGTAGAATCAATCAAGGCGTCTAGCAAGACCTCTTCACCGTGCTCTGGATTTGCTTTTCTCTCACTCACAATTCTCTGAACTATTCCTGCTAGGTACTTTTTATCTGCAATGTAACACACAATCTAGAAAGATTGTACAATGCATGACACATCTATCCGCTGTTTGATCGTATATAACTAACTAAGATCCAAGTCTACTGATGAAGACGCATATTGGTGTGGTTCAAGGACCAAACATGGCTGATGAATCCCCGTTTTCAAGTACATCATATTAGCTTAAATCAAATTCAGCCAACAATGCCACAAGTCTGATAAAGGCGTTTGCCAACAAGCGATGTACTCTGCAGTATACAGTGATTCTGTTAACGGATACCAACGGCCATGATCAGCGCTGATGGGTGAGATGGCCTTCGCCTTCGCTATCTGCATAACCGAAAACAATTTTTCAGATGACGCGGCTCAGAACGTTAAACATTCTAGACACATCATAAAGACTACGGTTACAAAGATTTTATGTGTAACAGACTTCCGTAATCGTTTGGTATAGATACAACGATACATAGGCTCAGTCACTTAATCAATGCAGTATATGTGCGTATGCATTTGCATGTATAACAAAATGTCGGGACATGGCCAGTTATTATCGTAATTTTGTACACTTTTCAAAACATCGACACATTCAATATGCAATGTGATACGGCACCGGAATATTTTTCAATGAGAAAAGCCCTCTGCACGTGTGAAGTTTGAGAAAAAATAGAAAAAAAAAAAAAAAAGTCAGACAGGCAAAACCTCTAAAATATCAAAACAAATCATCCATCTAGCATTTATAAGCCTTCTTATCTTAAGCTTGATGTGCAGCTATATACAATAGCATTCAGTTCCAATGATATATGTGGTTTATTTTCCGCCATTCTTTACAAGAAAGACAAATGACTTACCAAATCGATTTTGAAAAAGTGTCGACCATAAAAGAAAAGAAGTTGTTTTTCTAGCAAACTTGTGTTCTGTTAGGGGGGTTGAGACGGGATACACAAGCCATTGGACAAGACTCGCCCCTGAGAATGTATCCGTTCTCTTAATACTAATTTCCCGTCACAGAGAAACATTCGCACGCTTTACCTAAAAAAATCTGGGCCCAGTTGTTCAAAGCGTCGTTAGCTTAACGAGCTCATTAGTGGTAAAATGTTAACTGTTCTAGTAAGTACTATATTTAATTCACAGGTATTTTGCTGAAAACTATGAGTAGCTTTTGCAAATGCAAACGCTACTCACATTTTTCAGGGAACATATTAGCGTATATACGTTAACTAACGACATCGTAAGTTTTGAACAACTGGGTCAAGATATATAGATACCAAGGACAGGTTACAATCACGGACAAAAGTTTAATTATCTGACAGGACAACACAAAACTGCACTATTCGTAAACAGAAGAAACGAAAGCGTCCGAAGGAACGTAGCGGAACCTACACACTGCGTCCGAACGGTCAACAGAAGAATAGTTCTTAGTGACCCTGTGTAGTCACGCCAGTTTATATGCTGATAACGGTAAACCTTGGGTTTCCCTAAGGCTGTTTCTTGCATGCAAAGTAAAGACAAACAAATGGCTGGCAGTACCTTCTTGTAGTGTTTTCTCCCTTTCTTCTGTCGGTGGTGTTGTTAATCGCAATTCCATCTCGGCGACTATCTAAAATTATACCGGAAGAAAAAAGTGTCATGCTTACTGTCCTTTCGACATCACTCGGAAAGACGTTTTTTCTTGGCGTTTGATTTTTAATGAAAATATTTTGTTCTAATGAACTGTGTTTTATCAGAAACCATTTGTCTTTTTTGTTTCTGTGTTGCTGGTTTTTGACAAATGTTTACCCTAAAATTAAATTTACGGCCAAACATTTGTCTGACCTATGCAATTTCTAAAGATAAGTAGATAAGTGATTTTTCTTCCTTTTGAATTCTTGTCTATGAAAATAATTTGAACGTTTCTTCGCGGAATTTAAATAATTGATGTTTCACAACAATAGTGTGAAAATTTCAGAGAAATTGAGCAAGCGAAATTTGTTGAAAATTAGCCTCTTTATTAACTAGCCTACATATTCCTACACAGTTAGCATTCATTTTTATTACGAGAAAAAGTGAAAATATTTGATAAAAAAAAAAAACAAAAAAAAAAAAAAAAAAAAAAAAAAAAAAAAAAAAAACAACAACAATGACTAGAATTTCTCTGTAACGCGCCTAGCAAAACATAACTCTCTGAAAGATGTCGAAAGGATAGTAGATATGGTATCATATGTCCGTATTCTGGAGATAAATTAAAGCTGCAGAGCAAAATGTTCAGCCAGCAAATCTTGCGAACGCTCTCTACCACTGTTAAACATGGTACAATTAAAACAGCAGAAGAAAAGAAAATGTTGGTCATTTTAAATGTCTATATAGATTTTGGACAGCAGTGTACTGTATTCCGCTTCGAGTATAAGCCAGTCGCAAAGCGCTAAAATAATGTAAACTTTCTCTAACAAGCCATGGGTTAAAACTCTTTCCATTGAGACGCTTTGCATTGTACGTATATAGTTAATGGGTTATGAAAACATTTTATCCAGTCCCTATGAGGAACTATAGTCTGTGATCGCGGCCTTATGGATACCATCGTTTTTCGCTCTTCAGGCGACTATATTATTACCCAGCGGCACATGACGTTTATACATGGTGTTGCACTGATGTTAATAAGACGTTGTTTAAACGTCATGTTGCCGCTGAGAACTAGTTTGGGCTATACAAATCTCTTTCAATAAATAGACAAAACCAATACTTTTTTACATACAGTTGTTTGCACACAATTATGTCTTAAATGGAGACATAAATATGTCAGAATATATATAACAACTGCATGTACAACAAATATTATAAGTGAATATACCAAGAAAATACCATATTCGTGAAGCACAGTCCCCTCGAGGCACCAAAGGAAGAAGGGATGAGGAATATAAGGACACAAGGCATACGAAAGACGTCTGGAAGGGGATATTCTACGCCTGATGACATGCTATCAAGTGTTACACTCAGAACTAATAACCAAATATAGCTTGAAAAATTCTTCTGCAGCTAGCGGTGACTGATTGTGTTATTCGTTCTCTGTTGGACCTTGTGACCGCTAGCGACAGGGTTTAGTTCATGCCTTGTCCTGTTTAATAGTTTATCGTTGTGTTTGATGAGTCCAACCTACCATTTTGATCACCTCGTCAGAGAGCTTTGTTCTTCATTGTTGTGTGTGTGTGTGTGTGTGTGTGTGTGTGTGTGTGTGTGTGTGTGTGTGTGTGCGTTACAAACCAACAAAATACAAAGTAAACTTATTTCATTTTTTGTGTTAAACATGTATCAATCAGTATTGGGTATTGTGTAGGTAACAAAATCTATGTCAATGATCTTACTTATCACATGCCCTTCACATTATGAAGTTCGTTTAGATACTTTCACTTTTGCTAAAACGATGAATACATTTGCACAATTTCCAGATAGTCGTGTTACAACCCTCGTTACAACTACAGCATTTGTACCAAAGGCGTTGCCATTAAAATGAATTTGCTAGTGTACAGAATACTTAATGAACAGACTGATATGTTAAAAAGGTCTTGTTTTGTTCTGATTTCCTCATATAACATATGTTTATATATTTGTTACAATCGCCTCTCTCTGAGGCGATTTTAACAAATATCCAAAACATATGTTTGTTTCAAGAATTAAATACAATATTCTTCGCTATTTGTTACCTGTTAAGCGAAGGATTTGTGACAGTCAAGTTGTCATTATAACGATTTATTGTATCGTCGGTTGTCTATATTCTACGCGTTTCAATATGCATTAGACTTTCAGTAGAGTGCAGAGAATCAAACCACGACATTCTTATGTCATCACAGAGATCATTGTACCGAAAAACTGTTAGAGGTTTTATGGGAAGGGCTACGGTTTGTAATTGTGGCACTCCCTGGACTTTTCTCTTACCTTTTTTTATATTGCCGTCTTGTCGATTGCGCCATTCCGATTATTGACATACGGTTTCGATTCAGTAGGCGGAGACAATTAAGCCAGTAAATGATCTGTAATTGACTTGTCCTCTATCTGGCCAGGTACAGCTGTTGTGGAACACTGGCGGACTTTATTTAGCGGACTTCAAGGTATCTTATCCGAATTACTCGCGACCCGATCGGCTGCGCAGTGTACTCAAAGTAATAAAACTGCTAACATTGTGCGTAAAGAATGTCCGTCCTTGTAAGTATGCACAATAAAAAAGAGACCCTTATCGGACCGCACAGACTTGTCTGGAACAGCAAATTTTTGCGTTTGCTTTTTACTACTCGAAACACTATGGTATTAACCGGTAGACCTGTGAATCGTAAAATAGCTACACTAGCCTTCGCATAAAAATGTTTCTAGGTCCTGTTAACGCTGTCAAGCAAGCTGTAGGCCGTAACCAGAATAAGCGGATGCGACAGCCTGCTGCCCTATCATAGCTTTCGGCTACCTTTTTTTTGTAATTTGTAAGGTACACTTTTTTTTATTTAGTGTTGAATGACCGTCTTCCGTTACGCAACCGACTAGTTTGATGTTTTTGTGGACGGTTTCTGATCAAAGTATGCGGCAATGCTACTAAAATTGGCTGCCGCTAGACAGCTGTCGTGTGTCACGTCCGCACCAAAGTCTAATGGATATTGAAATGCGTAGTAAAGATTTAATTTCATTACAGTTTGCTTTTTGATATGTCTAATTAACTGTATTATCATGTTCCATTTCATGAAGTATATATTTCAGTAACTTTTGATCAATACCTGTAATTTTGTTACACATATGAGCCAGCACACGACAATACCTTCAATAAGACCCGTGTGACCAGCAAAGACTCAGATCAGTCGCTGCATCCATCCTGTATTGCGAGAGTTTTCGTTTCTCTCTCAGTGAATAGCCCGGAGGCTGTAAAAGGCATATGCGATCAGCGAAGACTCTGATCAGACTGCGGGGATGTGCAGGCTAATCTGAGTCTTCGCTGGTCGCCAAGTCTTATTGTAGCTTTTGCCGTGTGCGGGCTTATAAGTAGTCTTTGTTTATGACAAGTTGTTGTACATATTAGTTGTTACATATCACTTCTGTAATGATACAGAGTTACTTTCGTTTGAATTCCACTTGCATGTTTTACCTCTGTTTGTAAATGCTAACATGATTTATACAAATAAAACAAACTTTACACTATTTCAATTTTTTTATTTATTCGTTATACAAGTGCTGTCACTGTTTGGGCTCTGTGAATCGTAAGTCAAAATGCACATTAATGTTTTGAGAGAGAGAGAGAGAGAGAGAGAGAGAGAGACAGTGTGTGTGTGTGTATGTGTGTGTGTGTGTGTGTTACAATCAAATGGGAACAAGGTTGAAATGTTAATGCCAACTAGTGAAGAAGGGCTAGGCTTATTTACTGATACCCGATGCAGTTTCTTTTCTGATTTTAAACTTTTAAAACCGTAACCGATAACAAAAAACTATTTCGTTTATATTTCAAAATTGCCCAAGATTAGTTTTAATACTGTTGGAATGTGTGAAATATCAACACAAGGAAAAACTGATATGGAGCCATGAAAAGATGTATTTTTGGGGTCGTCACGAAAACATGTCTATGTAATTTTTACCTCCTCAAACCCAATTTTTATATTGAAAAAAATGTGTTTGCAGGGATATATATTATTTTTCTTATTTCTGCTATTGAGGTGGTTCTAACGAGTATCCACAATCCCTGTTTCGAGCAAAAATAGCAAAAAGATCACGTTTTCATCTGAAACTTTTCGATTTTGCAGCCATAAAAATGGCATTATATTGAATTGGCGTGTTTTTGTTATGCGAAAACGAAGTGTAATAATCTAAATCAAGTTCTGAAAATATAAACGAAGATTCCCAGGAAACGCATCAATCATGAAGTACAGCCTTCCTGAGCCACCGAATGACGAGTGATGAAACAACCGACGTACGAACAAAGCAAATATTCTGATAAGGATGTTTGGATTTTATCAATTCATTTCAGAGTATTCAATAACTCTGTAATTGGGCAGCAAATGCCCTGACCAGACTGTCAGAGTGCAACCTGATCAGTAAAATTGCTTTCAGCTTACGACTCAAAGCTACAGTTGCACATTGCGTGAAACATTAACCAAACCATAACACTGCATGAAAAGAAAACATTATGTTTCAACTTTCTAAGGTATTTATATATTACTTTGAGCGCTTTCTGATTAAAAATTGATAATAGCTGACGATTTCAAACGGCTTGCCCCTTTCCGTGAATGTTTGCACACTTCTTACCTCATCATATTTGCGCTTAAATGTTTGTATTTCTACTTCGTCTCTCATATGTTTGCCAAACAAAGTATACAGCGTAGCTTTCAATGCAAATTCATAAGCATACACACTGAGAGGCAGCTTCTGTTCTTCGAGGAGCACACTCCACTCATCTGCTACTTCATTGGCTACCTGGAATACAAAATCTTGAACTCTACTGGAAATACAAAAAAAAACACTATATAAGATTTTCATGGATAGCCACAATTACAGAACATAGCCTACTTATGACACCAATATTTCTTTTATTTTACTAGCTACAGAAAATGAAACGATAACTGGAGTTTAAAGGGAATAGATGATAAAATTACATAATTGTTTTTGTCACTTAAAACTAGGGTATATAGTACAAGACAAGAATTCGCTCCAAGGGTGCAAATTAAAGCATTTGCCCCCAGGGATGAAACCCTTTTCCTTATAGAGTAGACCGCTTTTCCGAAGTGGGATGATTCCGATAGAAAAGTCTTTCTATATAGATGAAGCCCCTTTTTCTGGGCCCAGTTGCTCAAAGCTAACGACGTCGATAGTTAACGATTCGTTAAAATTTACATCGATTGATACGCAAATATGCTGAAATGTTTTGCTGAAAAAATGTGAGTAGCTTTTGCAGTGCAAAAGCTACTCACATTTTTTCAGCAAAAAATATCAGAATATTGTATATTGAATCCGCTAAAATAGTTAACGAAATGACCCTTAACGAGCTCGTTAAGCTAACGATGCTTTGAACAACTGGGCCCTGATGTGTAAGAAGCAAACAGAACGACACAAAGTTGTCTCTGTTGTGAGAAATGACGGCTAAAATCTCTTGATTTATCCAATCACCATAAAGACTTGCATGAAACGTTAAATACATTTAGCAGTTGGATAGAATATCCGCCATCGCACGACAAAAACTTCAGTAAGACAGACCTATGTTACCAGAAAAGACACAGAACATTCTGTACATCCACCCAATATGGCAAAGTTCTCGTTTGTCTCTCCTTGGATAGCCTGGAGGCTGCAAAAGGCACATGCGATCAGCAAATAACCTGATCAGACTGCGAGGATGCGCAGGCTGGTCTGAGTTTCACTAGACGAACAAGTCTTATTGTAGGTGTTGTCGTGCGCTGGCTCGTATAATAGTTCAGTCAAACTTCATGGCTCTAAAATCTTTGGGATGATGAAAATTGTTCAAGACATCAGTAGTTTTAGCCACTGAGGATAAATAATGGCGCAAGGTCAGGAAGAACATGGAAAAAGTTTTGGGATCCCTTTTCAATCTTCTATAAAATAATTGTATTTTGAGTGTACTTGAATTGTCTCGATGAGGTCATTCTATGAATACACACAATAGACAGTTTTATGGTTAAGTATACATTGGCTATATGGAATATAAAATCTTGAACTTCATTATCTACTGGGAATATATAAAAAAAAATAGAATATCATATATAATATCAATCTCAGAACATAGCAATGAAACATTAATTGTACTAGAAAATGAAAACATAACTAGAATGTAAAAGGAATAGATGATAAAATTTCATAATTGTTCTGTCCCCTTAAAAAAGGGGTCTACTCTATAGGACAAGAATTGGTTAAACAGGCTCAGTAAAAACTGTAGTAACATAAAAAAGATTTTTGTAATAAAGAACTAACCATGCTGCTCGGGAAGGCTGTGCTTTGTGATTGTGTCATTTTCTATGTCGCTTGTCTTATATTTTTGCATAAAAATGTTTCAAAAGCGTTTCGAAAATTAAAAATGAACGAAAGGCTAGGCATTTTCATTTGAATACAATATCTTGAATAGAGCTAAAAATGCGACACTGATTTGTTGCTGTTCACTCCATAATGGAAATCATTGATTGTTATTTGTTATACTGATTTGCTATAGGTGTTTACTAATTTCTAGACAAATGATAATTTGGGCCTTGACAGGCAAAAATGTGCCTACGAACATATTTTATTACATTCTTTAGTATTCAATAATTCTGTTAGCGGACAGTGAGGGTCCTAATTAGACTGTCCGGATGCATAAGCTGATCTGGGTCATCGCTGTCCACGTATGCCTGTGTCATCGCAGTCCACGTATGCCTGCAGGTTTCATAGATGTTACTTTACGCATGCACATTACCTGTTGAATTTCAAGAAAGTATTTTTTAACCGCGTCATGGTCAAGTGCCTTGTCATAGTGTTGTCTCCTCCGCTTCCCGTCATCTCCAACAGCATACGGAAGACTTTTAGGACCCCAAAGTGGCTCATACATTCGAAATAGTTCAGCTTTGAAACAAAAGGAGTAATATTTCTGCATAAATTCTTTAATTGTTACACACTTTACACACGTAGAAATGAAGTGACATAATCACGATGCATAACCTTCAAGAGGCACCAAAAAAAATTATGAGGATTAAAGAATGACAAAAAATAAATAAATAAACAAATAAATATTAAAAAACACATTACATAACCTGTATGCCAAATAAGAACTACTAGAAACGATGAGGACTCAATAGTCTTCGCGTTTGCAGATAATAGCATTTTTGCACGTAAGAAAATTTGTAAAAAAATGCATTTTGGTTAGCTTCGACTTTTCTCCAAACCTCTAAAAGTTCCGATTGGAGCTCTGAGAGCTCGAAATTCTCCCCAAGGAGCTTTGACGTATCTCCCGGGGCTCTGGGAACTCCTATTTCTCCCAGGGATTTCCGCCGCCTCCACAGGTAGCTCTGGGAGCTACCCTTTTTCCCAACGGAGCTCTGGAGCTCCTAAGGAAGCTCTGGGAGCAAACCATCTCTAGGTAGCTTTGGGAGCTCCGACTCCTCCTCACGAATCTCTGTAAGCTTTGAAAGTAGCTCTGGGAGCTCTGAGCTCCGACCATTCTCCAGAGAGCTATCGGGGCTCCAACACCTACCCAGGGAGCTCTCGGAGCTCCCAAAACGAGCTCTGGGAGCTCCGACGCCTATGCAGGGATCTCTTTTACACCGACGTCGCTCCATGGGGCTCAGGGGGCTCCGGAATGGAGAGGGAGGTGGCCACGATATCGCCTTTGATAAGCGTATGACCTGTTCCTACTAGCCGTAGCTTCACGTTCAGCACAATTCTCTTCAGATGGACGTAGGCCGAGGACTGTGGCGACATATTATCAACTCTATGAACCATATGATGATGAAATCACCATTGACTATAAGAACATGTTGAATGTTGATTTTAGTATAGTCAAATATTTTGTAACCGAAAGGTCCGATGCCTCGGTTTCGATGACAAATGAGCATAAAATTACAAAAGACAGAAACAACACTATTTTGGTCTCCACCTGCGAACGTAAGGATGCCAAAATAATGTTTGACAAACGCGTGATAATAGACAGTCACGTTTCTTATCCGTACGGATTTTATGTCGAGCATATGGTTACATAAAACGTATCATTATGTTTATATCCTTTTGTGTATCAGCTGCATGTTTATTGTTTCTGAATTTGTTGTACTATACAAAGTGTTAAACAAAACAAACAAAAAAAAAAACAAACAAAAAAAAACAAAAAACAAACAAACAAACTTACGTCCTGTTGTGTTATTAATAATACGGATACCTATAGAAAAAATGTGACAAATGGTGTCAAACAAGGCTGTGTACTAGCCCCAACTCTGTTCAGCATGATGTTCTCTGCCATGCTCACAGCTGCTTTCCAAAATGGTGACAATGGTATACCTATTCGGTATCGTTCTGATGGGAAGCTTTTCAACCTAAGAAGGATGCAAGCCAAATCCAAGGTGCAGACAGAGGTGCTCGACGAGTTCCTATTTGCTGATGACATGGCAAAGGGAGCTCCAACTAAAGAGAAGATGCAAAAATGTGTAGGTCAAGTATCAGACTCCTGTGACAGCTATGATCTCACAATTAGCATAAAAAGACCGAGATGGTTTATCAACCAGCACCGGCATGGAGCCCGCCATTAAGTGAAAGGTCAAAGTTTGCAAGTGGTAGACAATTTTACCTACCTTGGAAGCACATTGTCAAGAGTCGTGCACACTGATGAAGAAGTCAATGCCTGAATTGCCAAAGCTAGTGCAGCATTTGGCCGACTACGTGGTAGTGTTTGGGATCCAAGTGGAATCAGGCTTGACACAAAGCTAAAAGTCTACAAAGCTGTGGTGCTGCCAACACTGTTGTATGATGCGAAACGTGACGTGGACAGTTTACCAACGCCACGCCGAGAACCTGAACCACTTCCATACAAGATGCCTTAGAAAACTTTTTAACGATTAAGTGGCAAGACAGGATTCCAGACATAGAAGTCCTGAAAAGGGCAGGGATGCAGAGTGTACATTTCTTCTGAACTGGCACAGTTAAGATGGGCAGGCCATGATACCAGGATGCCTGAGGAACGTTTGCCAAAGAAAATCCTCTACGGAGAACTAGAAACAGGTAAACGCTCCCATGGTGGTCAGAAGAAGCGATACGAAGACACTTTCAAAGCCTTCCTCAAGGATTGTAACATACCAACAGAGTCATGGGAAAAAGGGCATAGGACCGAGCAAAGTGGCAAGGCCTAATCAGAAGAGGTGCTAGTGAATATGAGGCAAAGAGAATCAGCGAAGCCGAGCAGAAACGTGCACAGCGCAAAGTCAGAGCTAAGGCATCACCAACAGAGCTGCCTTGCTCTGACCTCTTCTGTTCCATCTGCAACAGACAGTTTAGAGCTAGAAATGGTCTAATCAGTCATCTTAGAACACACAAACAGTAGCATTTCCCGAATGTGATTAAGACTGGTCATTGTCAGTAATGACATATGAACTGTTATATTATCATCATTAACAACTTTATATATATAGATTAGGGGTGGTGGTCTGCACGGTTCCTGAGATAATTAGCCTTATATGAACTGAAAGAGTCAGGCATACCCCAGGGGACCACAGATCAGATATGTCTTATCATAAGGAACAGACATATATATATATATATATATATATATATATATATATATATATATATATATATATATATATATATATATATATATATATATATATATATATAAATATATACATATATATATGGTTTTCGGGTGGGATTCTGAATGGTCTCTGAGATACTTAGCCTTATATGAACTTGTGGAGGGGGGGGGGGGGGCGGATGGGGTAAACCATGGTTATGTCATTGGATGCATCTTATCATAAGAAACAAGAATATATACGGTTTAGGGGGGGGGGGGGGTGAGGAGGGGGATCTGAACAGTTTCTAAAATATTCTGCTTTCATGACCTGAAGTGGGTTGGACATTATCCCCGGTGGACCTTCGGTTTATGTCATTAGATGCGTCTTATTATAAAGAACAAAAATATATACAGTTTAGGGGTGGGGACCTGAACTGTTTCTGAGGTATTTGGTCTTTAATGAACCGGGGGTGGGGGCGGGGGGGGGGCATATCCTTAGGTGACCATAAGTCTGTATCACTGGTCGCATCTTATTATAAGAAACAACAATATATTGCTAAGGAGAGGTAATTCTGAGCAGTTTTTTTTCTTTTAGATTTAAGCCCTTTTATGAAGTGAAAGGGGTGGGGCATGACCCCAGGGAACCCCGGGTTAGTGTCACTGGATGCATCTCATCATAAGGAACAAGAATATATATGGTTTATGTGTGGGGATCTGAATGATTTCTGTGATATGAAATGAAGGGGGTGGGGCATGCTCTCACAGGGACCCTTTTATTGTTTGTGTTGAGGTTTTACGGCCCAGTCAACCCAATGGGGTCATGTCGAGCGCGGTCAGTTTACCTAACCACACGTTTACTGGGCAGGCTTAGTCCTCTAAGCGGTTAACCAGTATTGTGCACATTCTTTCGACAGAAACTGACAACTGCCCTTCTTGAATCAGCGGAAGGGAGAGAATGACCGTAGAAAATATTTCATGATCAATCTCCACGAAAGAATGTTGCCGACCTCGGCGGGGGTTGAACCCGCGACCTCCTGGTCTCCAGTCGGACGGCGCATCCAACTGAGCCACCCAGGCCGGCAGGGACCCTTTTAAATTCAATTGCATATCCATTTCTATCATACCTCAGACTTCAAAACAATCCGTCCAGTGGTTACTAAATAGTCATCCGGACAAACATTTTGGCATGCCGGAGGACCTTTGAGTCCTCCGTTTGAACGCTTTGAAACTCTCTTGCACAACTTTATATTCATATTTATCAATCCCCAACTTTTAGACCAATTCTTCTTGTGGTTACTGAGAACTTGTGCCGACAAAATTTGGGAAGAAAAAAACACGAAGTAGAAGAAAAGGGAAAGAAGAAGAAGAAACAGAACAAAACCAGTAAGTCTCCCCACTACGTTTGGGAGACTTAATTAGAGTCAGACTGCTTGTACACGGACAACAAGACGGATGTACGGACGGACGACGGACAAAAAGTGATCACTATTGCTCATCCTGAGCATAGCTCAGGTTAGATAAAAACGATATGTGATGTCGTTTAAACGGTTTAAACGACATATTTTTGTTTAAATTTTTACTCTACTTTTCAGAATGGAAAGATAAAGATGTCGTTTAAACGATATATTGTATTGTTCAAAAGACGTAATATGTTTTCATTTCCATTCTACTTTTATTGTTTTGATTTCTTTTCTGCTAAATATTGAAAAAGAAATGTCCCCTCCGGGGTTCCGTACACAAATTATCGGAAATTGTTCGCTACGCCATCAAAACGACTCCACAAAACGAAAATCGATAAATGTTTAGTGTGCATAGTGACCTACATCTATTCAGTTAAAAACTATAATGAAAGGCTCGGTGCAGTGAAGTGCCGCACAGTCATATGCTGAATTCCACTTCTAGCGGGATCCGAACCCGGGACCTCGTGATCTTAAGAGGGGAGCGCCAACCACATGACCACCCAGACGCTTCTCTATTTTTCGAATATACGAGTAGTTGACAGTATAAAGCATAACCTTCATGAAGACTTGTGTGACCAGCAAAGACTCATACCAACGCAGTCTGATCAGAGTCTTCGCTGATCGCATGTGCCCTCTACAGCCTCTGGGCTATCCAAATGCATCAACGAGAACCCCTGCCATACTGATTGGAGGTACAGGCGGATCTGAGTCTTTGTATGTCACACAGAACTTGTTGTAGATTTTGTCGTTCGCTGACTAGTTTTTACCAGGAATATATACATATGCTGCTGATATGAATTATCGGTGGTCATAATATCTGCAGTCAACTCGGTTGTATTTTTATCAAGGTATCAAAACATTTTTCATCAGAAAATGAATAATAACATCTTATGTCCTGATTTAATTCAACATTTCATACTAATATTTCTTGTTGCTAATTTTCTCTGTTCAAAATAGCACCTAACATAGTCACATGGTCGAGCGTGACGTTATATGGGGACATAACAATTCGCTGCCGCGCCTCAAACATCTGATTATACTACTGTAGTAACAGTACTTGACATGGTTCCAATGACAGCACTTGTCACATTGTCCCCAGTTTACGAATTCAACGACATATGCTAAGTTCAGTCCATCAGCATTGTGCTATTTACATATGCAACGCTGTCTAGTTTCAGTTTCAAACTCATCGTCAGAACTGTCAGGTTTGTAATTATCTACATACTTTTGGATCTCGGCTCCTGATGAGCTAGGCTGTGGAAAACAGTTTTTTTCTTCGATCAACACGTTGTCGCGGGTATTTTCATTGGCTGATTGTGATAATGTTGTGCTATATAGTGTTTGATTGGTCACTTCGAAAGAGAGAGCGGTTGAGCGGAAAAGGAGTGAGTTAAATTTTAGATGCGAAAGTTACACCACTGTGGATATAATTTGGACTTCCAAATGAAAAATACGAACATAACTGCGTTTATAATAAAATTAAATCTGGAATGCCATTTGGAAAGTCGAAACTTACTATTTTATTATTGAAATTGTGCGCTTTATTGTTATTGTTATTTTAGCGAAAATTGTTCTATGTTATTTGAATAGAAAATGTGTAGATTTTCATAAAGGAACTTAAAAAGAAACTTGTACTTTATTTTTCTTATTAAAAAATTCGCAATTTAATTCTGCCATAAACCAATGGATGAACACTGTCCTTTCTAATATTCCAAACATTTACATCGTATGCATTTCAAAAACAAACCCAATCATAAAGGACAGCACTATAAGACTTCATACTGAGGACTATTTTTTCAACAGGAAACGATGATGCGTTAACAAGGACAGAGCCGGCATACTTATAGTTTCAATAAGTAAACCATTACGTCGTCATTTAATAAGCACATTTTTATCTTTAACAGCTGTAGGCGAAATCTTCAGATAAAAAAAATAGAAAGGAAGAGTCGTCCTTTCATTCAAATTGTCACTTTCAGAGCCAATTTTAATTACATGCCAATTCGTATATTGTGTGAAAAATGACAGGCAATAATTCAAATGTCTGCTTTCATTTATATTCAACAGGTTAAAAAAAAGGGTAAGAGAAAAGTCCAGGGAGTGCCACAATCACAAACCGCAGCCCTTCCCAGACCCCAAGAGGAAGAAGAAACCGACAAATCTAAACAAGCACAAACCGAACAAACGTACGAAAAGCACTAAGATTAGCTCTCTCTCTTCTCCAAGCGAGGTAATCGCAATACTAAAAGGACTGAAAAACACAAGAACAAAATGACACATGGAAAGACATACAACAAATCGCCTCGTAGAATATACCACAAAGCAACAAAGAGTAAGACTAACACCGGGACCACCGCCTTAGAACGGTCGATAGAACAAACCACCGGGGGGGTTTAAAGCACCTTTACAGCTAGCTAACTTCACCCTGGGTCCCGATGCTATTCTTAATACAGAAATACATAAAAATTCGGTTCGCATAAAGGCTCCCAACTCAGTCAATGCATCAAAGCGAAAACATAAAAATCAAATTAATCACTATAATAAACAAAGACGAGTATTCATGGCCAATTCTACTGTATGCCAGAGTAAATGAAAACCAATAGTTAAACCACGGCGGGCCAAGCCAAAGACATATCGTCAAGCCCCAACCCACTGGTTAAAGTTTTACGAAGAGGCCGTCATTGAGTCTGAGGTCCGAACCGCCGTCGTGCAATTAAAGAGTGAAGCATAGCCATCAACAATGATTGGGTTGATAACTAGGCATGCAGTCTGCCGCATAATATCCAGGCTATAGCCAATTCTTTTATAACGGTTGATAAGATTTCTGAATTGCTCCGAAAAATTAGATTTACCTACAATTTTTCTAAATCTGTACACTAAGTCACCGTAAAATTCGGGTTCCGATATACCTTGTTGCAGAAATGTTTTCAGACTGACGCTATATTTTTCTAACAAGGCACTATGTCTGCGATAATATTTCGAAAACGCCTTACGAAGTTTAAAATAACGATAGCCCTGCCTAAGAAGTTTGGCAGTAAGGGCTTCATTACGGTAGTTAAAGTCATTAAGATTTGAAGAAGCTCTGGCGAATCTTATAAGTTGAGATATGTATACCCCATATGAGGTACGCCGGGTGACATCGCCATCCAGAAAAGGGAAACTGACTATATCAAAATAAAAATCGTCCCGTTTATCATAAATTTTGGTGGAAACTGTACCATTAGATATACATAGATTCAAATCCAAAAAAGGTGCCTCCGTATCAGAAGAATTTGCTCTATTTAATTGGAGTTCTGTAGGATATATCCGGTCCACCATTTGGTCAAAGTAAATATTGTCAATATTTAATAAATCGTCAAGGTATCTTGAAGTTGAATTGAAAGCCTCAATAATGTCAGCCTGATATTCACGTGAGAGAGACTTCATGAAATCTCTCCCATAACAAAAAAGAAACAAATCTGCAACAAGAGGAGCACAATTAGTTCCCATCGGAATACCAATAGTTTGTCTATAAAGTTTAGTTCCAAATCTAATCAAAATGTTATCCAAAAGATAAACAAGGGCATCACAGACTTTTTGACCCCCCCCCCCCCCCCCCCCCCATAAATTGTGATTATTATACACATCAGAAGTGAAAAAAGCACATTCTTCGTTGCAAGCCAAAGTTTACGATTATCACTTCGACAACCCTCAAATTGTGTCAAGTTAGGCTCTGCTTCTTTTCAGTGGATGGGTTTAATAAATCGGAAAGGGTTTAAAGGTACAAAAAATCGATAGTTTCATACATAACAAATCAGTTTTAGTTGTCTTACTTATCTCATGTCCCTCACATTATTAAAATGTTTTAGACGATATTACTATTCCTAGAATG
The DNA here is from genome assembly GCA_964016985.1 of Anodontia alba. NCBI lineage: Eukaryota > Metazoa > Mollusca > Bivalvia > Lucinida > Lucinidae > Anodontia > Anodontia alba. The sequence goes on along the minus strand of OZ024833.1, from coordinate 20,965,721 downwards.
ATACATATGTTCGTAATTAAATGTTTACACAAGTACGTGGCTTTATCCACCATGTTTCAAACCGCTCTAGTGTATCACTCAATTATACTCTTTTTATTCGGAGGATAAGCGTATATTTACACACATAAATTGAAATACAGTAGACTCTCATTATCTCAAACTCCATGGGACCAAAAGTTTCGGTTTAAGATAACAGTTGTTAGAGATAAAAAGAAGTCCAAATATAAGAAATACATAGCAAACTTAACCAATATGGCCCTTACATTCAGTTTTACTTAGCGTCAGTTTCAGTTAACAGTGTTACGAATTCACCACTGTATATATAAACAAGTAAGAAACAGAGGATATGAAACTATGAGACGTTCACGCGACGATCTATCATATGAGCTGCGTTAGGGGTAAAACTGCCTTCGAAGATGCGCAAAATGCAAAACGTCAGATCATCTTGCGCATGCGAAAAGTATCATCCGTGCTTTAGTCTCCATTGACACATTATGTAGTATCTAATGACTCTGTGGACAGTGAAGTTCCTGATTAAACTGCGCGGACGCGTAGGCTGATCTGTGCTTACGCTGTCCGCGTATGGTCGATAACACAGTTTTGCATGGCCTGGTTCATATGAGCCAATGCAAATTTCCTACAATTTTGCATGTGCGACCAGCGAAGACTCAGATTAGCCTGTATAGGCTGTTCAGTCTTCGCTGTCTGCCTGAAGACGCTTTTGATACTTGTCTGCCCACAGGGTACCCTGCGAAGACTCGGATCAGACTGGGCGCATATTCAATCTAGTCGGAATTTTTGTGCACCGGCGCATATCGGACGTAACAGACATGAATAGAAAATACTCACGTGGCCTGTCATTGAGATATTGATGCTCCTCAAAGAGGTCCCACGATGCAATGCTGACAACGTACATCTTACCCCACCAGAATGAGGCGATAGGGCCAAACTGTTTGTGTAATCCTAACAGAAACTGATGTAAACTTCCAGCTTTAGCAATGTCCCCAAGGTTCCCTTCCCTGTAATGATGATAATTAAAGTAATAACGTTGGTGCACAGATATCATTTATTTTCGTTTTATTTGAGCCGCTTCCCGACAGAATATATTTTCGGGTATACGGACTGCTTATGTCATATGAGTAGTGCTCATTACGCACATTGTGCATGTGCGTAGCATGCGTAACTTGCTTATTAAGAAACATAATTGCAATGAGAAAGCCATCAAAATATGGTTTGCTCTTTTCCATAGGGACTGCTTTTAACGGAGACCATTTATCGCTTTTAAATAGGAGCTAAGCTTAAAAGAAAGACTTTGCTCCCTTTAAGAGAAGTCCCTATGTTGGAAGCGATATTGCGGATACAGTTTCAAAAAGTAACAGCGTGTCGGGTACCGATAAAATAACGATTGTTTCTCAACAAATTTCAGAAGGCTGGTGCCCAGTTATCAATGTCTGTGATCGGACAATCCATGGCTCTAATCGTCGTTTTCTGTTACTGCGTCTTCAGAGTTCATGTCGACATAATAGTATGGACTCCAGTACTCAATATTTGCTAAGCCTAGCATTGGAAAGATATACGGTTGATTTTGATTTAGTAAGAAGGCCTAGACATATCTGCATCATCACGAAAACATGCCTATATAATTTTGACCCCCATAAACCCCACGTTTATATAGTAAAACTGGGGTTTACAAGGGTATACATTATTTATGTTATTTCTGCTCAAAAACATAGATTGTGGGTACTCGTTAGAACCACCTCTACGAGGCGGTTCTAACGAGTAACCACAATCTATGTTTTTAGCAGAAATATGCAAAATATCAGAATATTTTATCTGAAAATTTGTCATTTTTTGGTGGTAAAATTTTCAGTGTATTTGAATAGGCGTGTTTTCGTAATGATATAAACAACTGTATAGTAGATATGCATCCATTTAGCGAAAACTTACACGTTTCTATAGTATCCAAATTGATACTTTTTGAAATTCCAGGTATAATAAACCTTGTGTATTCAGGTTACAATCATGAAGAAGAAAGAAAAAAGTGCTCCGACAGAAAACAGAATGTTGATTTTCTCATGCACGTATGCAAACATGACATCATTAGTGGCACCCGGTTGTTTTCCGCCTCAAAGGGAGAAAACTTCTTTTTCCGGTCTGTTACCAATTTTTAAATTTCGCATGCAAAATGCGTTTACAATAAACCTTCTATCGTTTTCTAAAGCCTTTATAAGAAGGTATAACACCAAAAACGTGTTTGCAAATGTCATGACAACATTTTGAATGACACATTTTAAATTTTACCAGACATCATATGGGCATTCGTGCTTCTGATTTTTTTTTTTTTTTTTTTTTTTTTTTTTAATTGTAAATATTCGTCTAGAACACAGTATTGTACTAACGTAAGTCTTAAACATGCATGTTGAGGGAATTGCCGCACAAACTTCACGTCTTTAATATTAAAACCTATGATGACGAACTATACTGGGTAAGAATATATGAAGACCAAACAAAATAATTGACGTAATTTCCGCAAACTAAAATGTTCATCTAAAAGACATAAAATATAAGCCGTTTTACAAAACGCGACAAGAATTTCGAACAATCAGTGCAGATTTATATTCAGACAAGAACTGTACAGATTAACATATCGCGAGTTGGGTGTATATTTGGTGTATTTTACCTGTTAGTATATACATGCGTACTTTTTGTTTAATATTACTTACAGTACCTTGGCAAACCTCCAAACCAGTAATCAGGCAAAATGCATGCGTTTCTCCAAAATGCAATTAGTTTCTCATTGCTATACAGCGGTTTTGTACGAACCGATATCCAAGCTTAATATATATAAAAAGTCAACCGTATATCTTACCGATTGCAGGGTTGCGTTTTTTTTGCAAGATATAAGAATGAAGAAACACGACTATAATGACTGTATTTATAAGTGTTTCACCGTGATGCCTCGAAAATGAAGAGGCTTACCTTAGGTGGTCTTGTAATTAAGAACTGTGTCAGAGTTAAACGCAGTCTGTAACCATTATACGGTTAACTCTTGTTTTATCCCTAAGTCTCTGTAGTCCATGGACTTGCATCCTTTAATAAGGTTAAATTCATTGGATGCAAATAGGGGTTTCAGTCTAAATGCATAAACAGAATGGCAAACACTGTAGATCTTGATGAGACGGCTCGTTATGAACCGTCTCATCTAGATCTACACTGTTTCCAAAGGTATCCGATTTGGTCCGCAGGGCTGAAAGCGTTAAAGCTGTTTTTAAAAGCATACTTACTCCTCAGATTTTCTTTCCAAACCAGGGACAGTGCTGGTCTTCTTTGAATCCTGAAAGTATAGTAATTCGAAACATACTTACTTTAAACGTTGGTGACTGAAGGGGAGTTCGTGTACTTGGTAGATTTGCAGCCTGGTTTTCAAGGGACACTACTTTTGTGACTTCCAGGTGCCTCTCCTGTACAATTCGTCTTTGTTTTAAAAGGGGTCTACTCCCAAGAGGAATAAATTGTTCCTTTTAGAGTAAACCCCTTTTTAGAAGGGAGCAAAACTATGTTGACTTTTATGTTTTCTGCTAGTGCATCACTTCCCTTTGAAATTCAGCAGTCATTTGTATTCACTGCCCCACCCCACCCAAACTCCCCTACCCCTCACACCTACAAGAGGAAGGGTAGGGGATGGCCAGGCTTATGTACGGGGCTATGACCTTTCGAATGACCGTGCAGTGCCAGGAAAGTACCGAGGTTGTGATTTCGCGACAAAATAACGGAGATTAATATTTTATAGAATTCTTTTTTTCATGGGTCAGTGAGTGCATAAAGAGCTGGGCTTTTCCTATCCAGCAATACGCAATACGGTGTATTTAGCAGGGCTGCGATGGAGGGAAAGTCATCGTCTCCGATATTCTCCGTGGGTATTGGAGGGGTCAATGGATATAAATGCCATTCTGTGCAGTGTCTATGTCCAAGATCATTAACTCAATAAAGAGCAGCTGGTACAAGGTTTCTATACAATCTAGTCAACGTACTTTTTTAACATTTTCTGTAAAAAAGCCGTGGCAAACAACTGACTGATGTTGTTTTTTACCTGCCCCAGAACATACAACTGAGAAAACTGACATTGAAAACAAAGTGGTTCCGGGACACAGCATTTCCTTCAAAATTACAAGTATGTTTTGATAGATTTAGATCAGCCTGCCCATCGCCGTCTGATGAGAGTCTCTGCTGTCCGCTTGGAGACGCTTTGGATCCTTCGCTACCCGCATAGTGCCCTGCGGAATACGCTGGTTAGATTGCGCCAGTCTGAGAGATTGCAGAGGTCATAAGCAATCTTGCTGTGCTCCGGAGCAGGGTCCAGATGTTCAAAACTAACGTTGTCGTTAGCTAACCTATCGTTAAAACTTTGATCACTTAATACGACTTATGCTAATATTTTTGCTGAAAAAATGCGAGAAGCAGCTACTCACATTTTTCAGCAAAATACCTGTGAATTAGATAGTACACTTACTAGAAAAAATAACAGTTTGACCACTAACGAGCTCATTATGCTAAGGATGCTTTGATCAAATGAGCCCTGAATTTCCTATCTTCAGAATTTGCATGGAAACCCCAAACCCTATGTTTTTGTCTGGATGAAATATTTAAAGAGAAATATTTACAAATGACTTTCGTTGAACATTTAGAAAATTATATTAGCATACTGGATAAAAAAACAAATCAGCAGACGGCATTTTGAAATAATGACATTTCAGGCAAATTGTAGGAGACAATTAGCATGAAATATCATAGTCTATTATCCTGGAAAATAACAAAAATATCACCAGTCTGTCGTCTGCTGAATCTCCCCAGGGAGTGGTAAAGGTTTTTCATAGGCAATCTTTTTTATGTTTATTTTACTCACCATTGTTGGTTCTTTGGCTGCCCTCAGAGTGCCCTGCGAAGATTTATCAAACTGTGCGGTGTTAGGCCTATAATGTTATGTAAAAGCAATTGACAAACCGTTCACTCCTTTCTCTCCATATAATTGTGCAACAGTACACCACAGACACCTTGACAATAGCCTTGGCCTATTATTATACCGAGCGGAATCCCGCGAGAAATAGGACATTAGCACAGTTGCGATCTGAAATGGTTCAGATCACATGTTGCTTGAGCTCTCACATTGTTTGAACAGGACTGATACCATTCCACATAAAGAAAAACATGGTTATTCTTTGGTTGAACCGTGTGACTAATCTGGCTGAGCTGGGATTGTTCTGTTTTATAAGCCATTGTGCATGCAGTGTGCCAGACGAGATAAAAAGAGGTTATTGCTTATTTCGTTAAACCTTGGTTTCATGTTCCGTGGTCTAACATACTTTGCTTTGTCATAAGACCTAGATAATGCAACAAAATATCTCATATGTTTGTTTGCAGTTTGCTGACTATGTATTTTCTGCAACAACAACAGCAACAAAAAAAACAAACAAAAAAAAACAAAAAACAAAAAAACAAAAAAAAAAAACAACAAAAAAAAAAACAAAAAAAAAACAACAAACAAACAAAAAAAAAAACGATTAATATCCGAATCGTTTGATTAAAAAAAAAAAAAAAAAAAAATATATATATATACTGAGGGCGCAATCCTTCGTTTGATTATCATGAGGCGGGCGGGAAGATTTATTTGAACTCATAGGACCAGACATTTGTTTAACTATCCAAATCAGCAGTTTTTCTCACTGAACAATAAACATATAATAATTATTTAACCCTTTCTTTCCTGCAGTCCAACACAGAAGATACCTTTGCAAACAATGCCGATCCAAATAAGACGGCTCGTTACGTTATGTGTTTAATATACCCCTATTACAACAATGGATTTGTTCAAATTCAGATTTTGGAATTGTCAGTTTCAGAAACTCAGGGTTGAAAGGAATTAGGAAACTTTATAAACCTGGTAGTTACACTTTTGTGACGTCCTGTCTACTCACTGTACATCCAACACCCCACATACTCAGTGTAAAGAGGTTAGTTTTTGAATTGAGGTTTTACGATAAAATCGGCCTATTAATGTCATGTCGAGCCGGTTAGTTTTCCTGACCGCACTTTTCTTGAAAGGCTTAATTCTCTAAGCGGTTAACCAGTACTTTCTTTCGCTTGAAGCTTACAACTTTCCTTCTTTAATCAGCGCAAGGATGAGAAATGACCGTAGAAATATTTTATGATCAATCTCCATGAAATAATGTTGCCGGACCCGGCGGGGATCGAACACACATCTTCTGATGGAACAGTCGGATGCGACAGTCGGATGCGCATCCGACTGAACCATCGAGGTCGGCTGTAAGGAGGAGCATATTCTTTCTTTTGATTAGACCCCTTTTCAGAGCAGAGCAAAGCAATTTTAATAGAGTTGTCTCTACTGAAAGCGAATGAAACCCCTTTCAATAGAGAAAAACATAATCGGGATTTTATAAAATTCAAAGCACTGACAGCACTGTTGGGTATTTTGTCTCTGCATGCAGGCTGAGAAAATGGTCCTGAACTTATGACGGCTTTAATTAACCTTTAGCTTTGTGTTTAAGCAAACAATGCAGAGTCTGATCAGACGCCACATTCTGTTGCGTCTTATCTTGGTCTTCACTGTTTGCCAACGTCCCAGCACTAAGCCCGTCCAGGTTTTACAGATAATCCTCTTTAGCAAGCACTCTGACGTCACAGCGATGGGAGTAGCACGGATATAAATAACCATTACCTTGCTTGCGTTCAGTTAATCGAAACGTTCGGGATTACTCAAAACAAGAGTAAACTTTCCGTTAATTTGCGATAATTTTATGCGGAGGGTAGCGGACATCCCCTAACTATTCTATAGCTTTCTTTTGACACAACAAAGGCTGCGGCCTATGCAAGTAAAGTCTATGCATGCTTGTTTGTAAGCAAACTATGGGAGTAGCTATGGCTTTGATATTATTTTTTTGTTTCTCAATAAAATTAATAGTAATTGATATAATCTGTTCGGTTTAACATCAAGTCTAGTCTACGAGAATAACAAGTAATCTCTAGTTGGAGATCAAGTGTGGCGGATTTACAATAATCGTTCAAGCGATGCAGAATCGTTACATGGGCTGCGTTCAGTTAATTTAAACTTTCGCGATTACTCGCAAAACGAAAACAAACTTTCTGTTCATTTGCGATAATTTTCGGCGGGGCGTAGCGAACATCCCCTTACTATTTTTCCAGCTGTCTTTTGACACAACAAAGACGGCGGCCTATGCAAGTAAAATTTATGTTTGCTTGTTTGTAATCAAAATATGGGAATCGGTATAGCGTTGATATTCTTTATTTGTTTATATATAACATTGGTAATTATTGATAAAGTTTATTCGATTCATCATCAAGTCTTGTTTACAAGCACAACAGGTTATCTCTAATTGGAGGTCAAGCGTGACGGGCTTCAATAATCGATCAGACGATGCAAAATAATTTCTGAAAAATACTCGCTTGTGGTTCGTTTTATTCAAAACGTTCGTGGTTACTCTCTAAACAAGAGCAAACTTTCCGCTTAGTTGTGTCAGTTTTCGGTGGAACACCCCAAAAGTATTATCAAGCTGTCTTTTGGCACAACAAAAACGACCTATGCGAATAAATTTAATGTATGCATGTTTATATCATTAGGCATTTGTTTCTATATCAAATAAATAACTATTGATAGCGAGCACAGCTCGCGACGCGCTCCGCGTCGGTAGAGAATATGATCAAGGAAAAGTAACATACAACGATATATAGTTTAATCGAAATCACTCTTACTAACCAATTTTCTTCCTTTTTCTTCCCGGAAGTTGTCACCGGAAATTGGCAGAACTGACTGGGGTGGATTTGATAATACCGCTATTCACAAAATTTGGGAATATCTAAGAAGCGTGAAGAAACGAGTGTCATTTAGTGTCATGAACATATATTGCTGATTATTTGTTTTATTGATTTACATATAGTCTTATATACTGATATATGATTTGCAATCTACAATACACTTTTCAGGAAATATATACATCACAGATTCATATAATTTGCATTTTTCCAATTGTATTTTGTTTAGAAAATAACATCGTTTTCAAAAATGAATGGTGGCAAGAAATCATGATTGTAAGTGTTATACACTTTGAAAAATGACAAGAAACTGTTAAAGAAAGATAAGACAGTGTAAAGTTGTGTCAATAACAAGTTTAATGAAAAAAATCTTTATAAGGCAAATAACAAGACAATCACAGTTTTAAAACAGCAGTCAATATGCTGTTTGTGTTGAGGCTTTTCGGCCTTGTCAACCAAATGGGGTCATGTCGAGTGTGGTCAGTTTACCTAACCAAACTTACTAGACAGGCTTAGTCCTCTTAGTGGTTAGCCAGAATTTTTGCACATTCTTTCGTCAAAAACTGACAACTCCCTTCTTGAATCTGCGGAAGAGAGTGAATGACCATAGAAAATATTCCATTATCAAATCTCCATAAAAGAATGTTGCCGACCCGGCGGGGATGGTACCCGCACTGATCGCCGGTCGAACGTGTATCAAACTGAGCCACCGAGGCCAGCTTCCCGGCAGGCACATGACGTAAATATAGCGTCGCCTCAACGTCGATGCAACGTTATGAGGCGACGTTATATTTACGTCATGTGCCCGCTGGGTTATCATTACGCCTTATTCCATCAGACTTAAAATGAGACTTTCAGACTTTTCGGTCTTCAGTTGAAGCCATGCAGGAATCGAGATGGATGTCCTTGTTGAATGTTGTGACGTAGGTTGGGGGTGCTAGTCAGAACAGCCTTGTTGAGGTTATTATAACAGGTACTAACTATCTATTTCTCGGACCAGAAATAAGAAAAATAATGTTTACACATTTCTCCAGTTTGCTCAATATAAAGTTGGAAAAAATATTAACCGTTATAAAAGAATTCGCTATAGTCTGGATATTATGCGGCAGACTGCATGCCTAGTTGTCAACCCAATAATTGTTGATGGCTCTTTAATTGCACGACGGCGGTTCAGACCTCAGACTCAATGACGACCTCTTCGTAAATCTTTAACCAGTGGATTGGGGCTTGACGATATGTCTTTGGCTTGGCCCGCCGTGGTTCAACTATTGGTTTTCATTTACTCTGGCATACAGTAGAATTAGCAATGAGTACTCGTTTTTGTTTATTATAGTGATTAATTTGATTTTTATGTTTTCGCTTTGATGCTTTGACTGAGTTGGGAGCCTTTATGCGAACCGAATCTTTATGTGTTTCTGTATTAAGAGTAGCATCGGGACCCAGGGTGAAGTTAGCTAGCTTTTACGTAAAAGTGCTTTAACCCCCCCCCCCACCGCCCCCACTGGTGGTTTACTCTACTGACCGTTCTAAGGCGGTGGTCCCAGTGTTAGTCTTACTCTTTGTTGCTTTGTGGTTTATTCTACGAGGCGATTTGTTGTATGTCTTTCCGTGTGTCATTTTGTTCTTGCGTTTTTCAGTCCTTTTAGTATTGCGATTACCTCGCTTGGGGAAGAGATTGCTAATCTTAATGTTTTTCGTACGTTTGTTCGGTTTGTGCTTGTTTGGATTTGTAGGTTTCCTCTTCCTCAGGGTCTGGGAAGGGTTGCGGTTTGTGACTGTGGCACTCCCTGGACTTTTCTCTTACCTTTTTGTGGGTTTACAAGGGTGTTCATTTTACAAACTTGGTAATGTGATGGTTGCAAATTAAGTCATTCATTAATAATAGTATGGACTCACTTAATTTATGCTAAAAAAGGGTAAGAGAAAAGTTAGCAGTTTGGACAAAACAGTAGTCGCACATGAACTAGAATTAGCAATGAAACGTGCTTTATAAGGTCGTTTATGAAGTTTCGGTAACCAATATAACGTAGGAAGTCTGTATTGCTTTTCTTTAATATTCACTGCAAACTTAGCAGTTATATCAATAGATTGGGTATTGACAATAGATCTCTCGTCAGTAGAAATCCGTTCATATCTTTTGGTACTACCAAGTTCTTGTATTAGAGTATTGATTTAATGAAGTCGTCACACAACAACAACATTATTAGCAGCTTTATCAGCTGGAGCCAAACATACTTCCTATGACATTCTTGGATACCTTGTTTCAAATATCGAAAAGATAATTTAGGCTTAGGAGGGAGAAGGTCAAGGTTATTAGAGTAAAATAACACACGTTCATCAATGATCTTAAAAATCTTTAATTTCCAATTATTTAAAGCATTAGACTCAACATGCTCTCGTTTACACCAACGCGTACAATAATCATTTAAAGAACTGGCAATAGTTTCCCGACATTTATTGAAATCAATGTGGGCTGGGGATCTATATTTAGGTCCTTTTGAAATAACTGAACGGATTCGTGAATCAGTTATATTCTTCAAGTTACCAATGGCAATATGACCCACTGGTTGATAACAAAATTTAGAATCCTTACAATCTCAAGAATCACGGGAACTAGTTTCAGTATCAAGGTCAGAAACTAATTTATTGAAATTAAGTATATTATTACGGATAGGTTTGTTATATTTATAACAAATAATAGGAGATTCCGTGTTTTCGAAATATGAAGGTATTAATGAATGAAACTTTGATGCCCTGGCATCGGAAAGATACGATTTATTCCGATATATGAAGAATGCCTGGACATTTCTGTATATAAAACAACTTTATAGCAGATATGTATACATTGCATTCGCGGGAACTCGCACGTATCTATGGAGGCCCAGTTGACGCTTAACACTTTCTAAGTATCGAAAACCTTGTGTCTTCAGGTAACATCATAAAAAAGAAAGAAAAAAATATCAAAACAGAAAGCAGAATGTTTATTTTCTCCGGCGATTATGCAAATATGACGTCATTAGTGACATCGCGGTTGTTCTCCGCATTTAACGGAGAGCACCCCATTGCCCTGATTGACTTTTTTTTTTGTTCTTCTTTTGGGGTGGGGGGAGGGTGTAATTTTGCATGCAAACTGCATTTCAAATAAGCCTTCTACCGTTTCCTATAGCCTATATTAGAAGGTATACAGAAATGGATTGACACCAAAAGATGTTCGAATTCTCATCCAATATGGCCGCTACAATAAACCTGTAAGAAAAGGAGTGATTGCAAACTTTTTGGCCCCATTTTGAATGAGATATTTTATATTTTACCTGAAATCATTCGGGTGAACGTACTTATGTTTTTTTTCAATAAAAGATGTTCGTATAGAACCCTGTATTGTACTAACGTAATGCTTAAGCATGTACGTTGAGGGGGAACCACGCATTTCTTAATGTCCGAAATTTCAAAACCTTTGTTGACGAACTATACTTTGTAAGAATGTATAAGACCAATATAATATTTTACGTTATTATCGCGAACCAAAATGTTTATCGAAATTTCATAAAATACACGCCATATATATATTACGTTATTATCGCGAACCAAAATGTTTATCGAAATTTCATTAAATACACACCGTTTTACACAATATATATATATATATATATATATATATATATATATATATATATATATATATATATATATATATATATATATATATATATATACATACATCATATACACACACACACATATATATATATATATATATATATATATATATATATATATATATATATATATATATCATCTTTCCGATGCTAGGTCTACGTTTTTTTTTGCAAGGGACAGGAATTGAGAAACCCGACTATAAGGCATATATTCTTCTTTTGCGAGTGGTCTTACTTATGAGTGGTATTAACAGTGAGGTTCCATTGTATATACATAATGAATATTATTATTTTTTTATTTAGGTTTTAATGTCCTTTCAAGAATATTTTATTTATATCGAGCCGATCGTTCATCAAAGGTGGGCGAAAACCGGGGAACCCGAGGAAGAACATTTGACCATCCGTACGCAGAACTTGCTTCCTTTTTGACTTTTGTTTTATTCTACTGTAGCTGATGTTGTGCCGTGCGGCGGCCGTAAAATATCTCATCATATATCATTATAGTGCAGGTTATATTTCATTTATTTTGGGATCATTGACCTCATCCTGGTTATTTTTAAAATCGAATATCCCTCACGTAGGGGTGAGTGGGGGGCGGGGGGGTGGGTTGGGGTTGGGGGGTCGTATGCAGCCTCGCAAACTACAGTGTTGCATATGAAGAGACTCATTCAAATCGAGTCTCCAATTTTCGTGATTTTGTGTGTTCTTTGTCTCCAAAGGCAATCCTTTTTTACTTTTATTTCCCACATGTGACCCGAGCGAGGCTCAAACCACAGCGGTGAGAAACCTAATGGGTTAAGAGTCAACTCTCCTATCCACTAGGCTATGTTGTCATGGTAAAATATAAAACACATACACAGACACACACACACAAAAATGTTCTTACTATACCTCTTATCTAGAGCTATTCAAGTTATGACAATGCACCATACAATATGCGGAAAATAAGGAATTGTCTGTTATAAAGCAAATAATACAAATTTATCTAGAGCAAAATTTGCCAGAATAACATATTTTGAATTTTAATATAACTTATAAATGTGGTTTAAAACTGTTCAGCAAATTTGCCAACCTATTCGCCTAATAATGAAGAGCCCTGCATACCCCTATTTTCACCATATATTAAAGGGGGGATTTCAATTGTATATTTGGTAGCCTTTCTATAGTAATTCTGCCTTCGGTAGCAATAAGCAGCCATTTAATCGTGAAACCAAACTAGTACATACAGTAACTGACTTCATGTACATTTGTACCAATGGTTCTGCCTCTTGTCAATACAATTACATTATTTGTGGCGTGAGGACATGAGAACTTTAACCCTTCTCATGCTGCCACACCAATTTTTAATTGTCAGCCAATCAAATTACTTGATCCAGATTGTTAATATAAATTCACATACTGAATGGCAAACAGTGCAGATCCAGATCAGCTGTCAAAGACAAACTGATCTGGATATACACTGTTTTCAAAGGCAGGGTATGTCCTAACTCAGCAGGACAAGGGTTAATGATCCAGACCAGCATCTGACATACGCACCCAAACGAGGCATCCGCGCAGTCTGATCAGAGTCTTCATGTCCGCATAAAAAAATAAATAAATAAATGAATAAATAAATAAAAAAAAAATAAAACAAAAAACAAAACAAAAAAAAAACAAAAAAAAAATTACATCCTTGGCGATCCAAAATGCGTCCATTGAAGGTTCTGATCAATCCAAAGACACGGTATCTGTTGTAGCGGCAGATTTATTCCAGCGTATCAAATGATCATGCAGGCATATGCAAAGATCTTGATCAGACTTTAACCCTTGGCATGCTGAATAGCTTTAGATACCACACCTACCTCAACTTTTCAGCCAATCAGACTTCGTGATCCAGGTTGTTGATACAAGTTCAAACACTAAGTGAGAAACAGTGCAGATCCAGATCAGTTATCTTCTTCAAAAGCTACCTGATCTGTATCTACACTGTATACAGACAGGGTATGTCCGGGTTCAGCAGGACAAGGATTAACGTTGCGCAGGTTGATCTCTCCTCCAGTTATGCACATAGGCACAGGCTGATATTCCACGCCTGTTTCGTTTTCGGGATAAATAAATATTCTTAACGGTAGGGTCTTTTCTCTAATGTACGCCCGTAGAGGACCGCCATCTTGGAAATAGTATAACAAAAGCTCTCAAAAGCATGGTTAGAGGACACAAAGAAACGCCCGGGCTAAATATTTGAAACTTCTTTTCGATACTTGTTGATGATAAAGTCTTAGAAAAATGCATTTAACATACGAGCCGGTGCGGGGAATTTCCGACAAGACTGCATGCATATACGCCAGCAAAGACTCTTATCGCCTTGCGCGTCCACGAACTCTGACCAGAATATTCAGAGAACACTTCGTGGGTATAATTCAAATTGATTCAAATCATCTTTGCATGGACCCTGTGCAATTTTGTAGGAAATGATTGGCCCTGCTTAGATTCTTATATCCTGTCGATGGCGGTAGCGTATTTATTCGTAATTGCTGTCCAACGCTTTTTGAACGACCCTCACGGCGAGATTAATACAGGCAATCTTCAAAACGGTAGTATGCGGTGTAATAATAGTATTAACACGAGGTCTCAAGCATGTAAAGTAAGGGCGCAAAAGGCTTCCAATGTAAGAAAAAACTAGTCAAAATTTCTAAAAATGTATGGTTTACTGTTCTACTTCCGTAATGCAGCCCCATCAACACCAATCAAGCGCGGCTCAAATGGCACAGCATACGAAGTGCGCAATGAAAGGCAAACGGAAAGAGAGAGGGAAAGAGAAATAGAAAGGAGGAAAAAGTGCGGGATCAAATCGCAAAAAAGGTGTGCGAAAAAGAATTCCTTCGCCACTGAAGATAGAATACTGGCGAATTAAACTGCTTTACTAGTCTGGTGAGATTGTGTCATGCACAGTCACTTGCTAGCATGCGTGTATGGCTTTTTTTTTTCTCTGAAGGCAGCTGATGTGGAATATATGTCTGTCTGTACAGGATTAAATTAGATCAACATTTTCAGTTCATACATTATGTGTACCGCCTCGACAGATTCACCCAAATTTCTTCTTTCGGATGGGAAACAGGATCATAGACCGACTCCAACTTTTGACCTTCTATGACGTGAACTTTGAATCTTCTCAACAGTGTTACTAAAGCAACTGTAGCGTTGGCATATGTGTACTCATCAGCAGGGCATACACGGTTTCCAGCAAAGCCGAAAGCAGGAAAGCTACACTTTGATCTCGTTGCTTTATTTTCTTTACTAAATCTTTCAGGGTCAAATCTGAAATTCCAAAAATATATCACGATGTGATTATGCAGTTCAAACAACAACAGTAGTATTTTACTTTCCTTCACTCGCTGACAATTGTGTTTTCTGATTTTCGGTATGTGTCAATGTTTAGTGTTCTGTACGCGGGCCATTCAAAGAATAATACGAACAACTCTCTAAATTAATAATTATTTGAAATATTTAACTAACCTTAATAAAATCTTTCAAAGTAATGTGCCTTGTGTTCTATCACTGATCTCCATCGACTCGGCACTTTCTGTATTCTCGTTGCTAGTTAATTGCGCTCTTACATCCAAACCTGCTCGGCCACGGCATTTCTAGATTATCCAAGTCCTTTAATCTAACCCCTCGCATGCTTTTTTTTAAATCTAGGGAACGGGTCGAAATCACGTAGATTGAGGGCTTAAGTAGTGATATTATCTCCTCCGAAAGCATTATCATAAAGAATGATTGGACCTGCTGTCAAAAGTTCTGGACGCTTCGTACGGATAGAAGGTCGCAATTCCTTCTGATATATACCTATATGTAAAAAATAATCAGCTTTTCCTAGGTCCAAGATTTTGCCATATTATAATCGAAGTACCTAAACAAATCGAAAATACAGCTTAAAAACATGTGTTTTACCACATTTCCATGGGGTTACATATCGACAGCTGCAGCGTATTTATGCGTAATTGCTCTCAAACACGCATTGTACGATCCTCATAGCGAGATAAATACAGGCAATTATCCAGTTCTAGTATCGTTTAATACGGTAATATGCGGGGTAATAATAGTATGAAAATCAGCTCTCTTACATGTAAAGGAAGGGCGCCAAAGGCTTCCATAGTAAGAAAAAAATGGTCAAATTTTCGGACCAAAATGTTCGATTTACCGTTGTACCTTTGTAATGCAGCCCCGTTAACACCAATCAAGCGCGGTTCAAATGGCCCAGCATATAAATTGCACAATAAAAGGCAAAAGCAAAGGGAGAGAGAGAGTGAAAGGAGGAAACAAACATCGCAATGCGCATACATTTTCCCACATTGACCCCTGGGCAATGATATTTCATAAACGTAAAAATTTGGCAGTGCTTGATTGTCAAATAAGCTTTGTTTTGATCAGTTACTTATATTGATTTCCAGAGGTAAATATCCAACCCTACCCATATTTTGGCTGCATTTTTCAAAACCCTCGGCCGTTTGAAGGATATAGCCCTTGTAATACACGTCATTTACAATTTAGCCAGTCTGTACCCTATGGCCGGTGAGAACACCACGTATATCTTAGGCAGATATTATTAGCATCTTTAATTTTCCTTGCTCGCGCCGAAACTTTGTCGGCCTAGGTGAATTCGGCGTGTGACATTCAGTGGCCTTTCTTGTCATTTCAGGTTCATATGATTATTTCAGGTTCATATGATCTAACCAAAGTCTCGTCAATAGAATGACCATAGAAACAAAGTTATTTTCTTCTGTATCAAAGCGAGAAAGTAAGTTGGTGGCGACAGATAAACAATGTTGTTCTTTGTCGGACGTCAACATGCTGACACCTTTCGCAATCCAAGACAATTTCGAAAACCTAAATGAAGAGTACCGGGGCTTAAATCCAGCTCCTGAGCTAGTTCCTCATATGTTTATCGTCGATCACTTTCTAGAAATAATCTCTGTTCTGGTTCTGCAAACTGCGTCCCTTGCTGAAATATTCCGACCTAACCCTCACTGTATTTTACACTCTCCCGACCGCTGTTAAATTGGTTAGCCCATCTGGCAACTTGTGAATAAGCATCGGCACTATTGCTATAAACTTCCTTCAAGGCAACGCGAGTTTTCCGCGCATTTTTCTTACGATAAGAGCTAAGTTTAAAACGCGATCACCTTTTCTATACTAATGTCACGCGACGTATTGCATTGATGACGTCAGTAAAATGACATAATAGGACTGACGTGAAGCAAGCATTTTGTTTTATCCACGTTCCAAATTTAATGAGCTGCAGTTAGCGGTTATGGACTAAAATGATAGTTCACATTATTGTTTTCATGACCTTCGTATTTTGTGCTGTAGGGAACAAGGATGACGAAACTGGATTCGGTTTTATAAAGACTCCTCTTATGATAGCACTGTAATTTGAACTGTTGCATGCTTCCCCTAGCACCGCCTTTAGCTCCAGAAACATGTCCGAGATTTGACGAATTGGATGTAGATAGAGAATTTGCATTTACTAATGTTAAAAATGTACAGTAATTATTAAAAACACATACTGAAAACTCAAATCGAGCCGATACTCCAGAAAACATATCAAACACAAGTATATGAGTTTACTTGGGAAACTGGAGAACGTTAAGCTCGTTACGAAAACACGCCTATTCAAATGCATACAAAATTTCACCTCAACAAAACTGAAAAATTTCAGATAAAAAACTCTGATATTTTTCACATTTCTGCTCAAAACATATATTGTGGTTACCCGTTAGAACCGCCTCGCCGAGGCGGTTCTAACGAGTACCCACAATCTATGTTTTGAGCAGAAATAAGAAAAATAATGTATACCCCTGTGAGCCCGAGTTTTACTATATAAAAGTGGGGTTTAAGGGGGTCAAAATTATATAGGTATGTTTTCGTGATGTGAATGTCTACCATTAGAGAATGACAAAGTATTTGAGCCGGTAGACGACATAACCAAAACATACACCTAAGTAACTAGCAAACACACAGGCCTGCCTGTACATCCGCCAAAGTATAGCTCGAGTTTTCACATTTTCTCTTTTGATAGCCTTAGGGCTGCAGAAGGCCCATGCGACCAGCGAATACTCTGATCAGTCAGTGCTGATACGCAGGCCGATCTGACTCTTCCCTAATCACTCATAGACATAATTTGTAGGTTTTGTAGTGCGCGAACTCATTTATGGCATATTTGACGTAATATGCGTTTCACAAGGTTCCCCTTTCTTTAAGTGAATTATTCTGTTGTTAATATCAACAGCGAAACAAAGCAAATGAAAAATCAAAGAAATACAAGGCAATACATGTATGCAGATTATGTTATTTTGCCGATAATTTGGAGAATTGAAACAAGGCACCTCTAACAACAGTGCGAAGTTGATATTACAAAAGCGATATCATTTATGTACTAGTGCAATATCATATGTCATATAATACGGTAACATTCAAAGGCATCCGAATATACGAGCAATATCCAGTAGGCGTACCGCTATCATGTGATATCAATACGCTTGCTCCTCTGTTGTATCGCATATTTTTAATCATTCAATTTTATGGTAATATTGTAATTCGGAACATTGGAACAAGGCATCTCTTGTTGCATAGTTTAGTTAAGGGGATTTGATACACTTGGCAGATGTACCGTCATCATTCACAAGAGGGATAACTTTTTGTGTCGTCTTTGTATTGTTCTGCTTACCATTATTCTTCTAAAAATGTCTACAAAAAAGGCACTCTAAACGGAAAAGTATTGCTCCCATTGGGAGCAAATTGTTTTATTTTAGAAGATAGCCTTTCATAGAGGAGAGACAAACAATTTTGACAGTTACCACCCCTGAAAATGTGTCCAATCATAAAAATATGTGATTGTCTGTACACTTTCATAGTTTATATAACTGTACCTGTCCGGATCTGGCCATTGTTTGTCATCCTTATAACTGACACCAAGAGCATGAATAACCGGCGTCTGAAAAGCAAGCAGAAACAACTATTGAAATGGCAAACAGCGTCATTTTAAGAGATCTAAGCCGGTATACAAAACGACATAGCCAAGATAAACTTATCTATCTCTGAGGCCCCATTTGCTTCGTCTTTCTTTTGCTAATAAGATATTGGCCGCGCCATGTGTAAATGTGCCGTTGGGCATATGCGGACAACGAAGGCCCTGATCAGCCTGCGCAGAATTTATCAATGGAGAGCAACTGACCGGATTAGACTTGGAAAGAATCTTAAAACTGAGCGCACGTTCGAAAGACATTTTCGTTTGAAGCGGCCTATATCTGTTGGATTCCAATCCGTAAAGGCATATTGTAAATAAAAGAAAATTACCTTCCCTTGAGTTAAAATTCTTTCCGCTTAGAGTAATCGTTTTTTCAGAGAGATATTCATCTGATGGAAAGGAAACAGAAAGTCACAACTGCTATCTTCCTTTTAAACAATGACAGAAAGTTTTCATGTATATCTGCGATTTAAGAGGAATACATACACTTTTAAGGGTGGTAATTCTATCAAAATGTCTTTACCTCCTATTACAACGGTATTGGGTCTCATGGAAATTATTTGCTCTCATTGGGAGCACATTGTTTCCTTGTGACTGTGTGACCCATTTATAGAAGGGACGTTGTGTTGTGCGCGTGAAAACAAACAGGATGTCACAAAAGTGGCCTCGCTTGTAACAGCGGGAAATCTTTCAAGTGTGTGCAGTGCCCTGAATACTTCCTCCACGCAGCAAATAAATGGCTTCATCTGACTATGTATTCAATGAAATATTTTGACATGACGTATATATGACGTCATTTGCAATCACGTTCATGGCGTCATTCAATATGTCAACATAGGCCATTATTTATTTTATTTTATTTTTTTTTTTCATTACGAAAACATGCCTATTCAAATATATAGAAGATTTCACCTTCAAAAACTCAAAAATTTTCAGATAAAACCGCCGATATTTTTCATATTTCTGCTCAAAACATTGATTGTTGGTGCTCGTTAGAACCGCCTCGGCGAGGCGGTTCTAACAAGTACCTACAATCTATGTTATTTAACCAAACAAGAAAAATAATGTGTACCCCTGTAAACCCCAATTTTACTATATAAAAAAAGGGTTGAAGGGGGTCAAATTTATATAGGCATGTTTTCGTGATGTATGTTTACGGGCATCTTGGCTCCTTAGCACATTTGATCTATCTATTTCATAATTGTCTGATAGCAGCAGTGTATGATTGTGGAGGTATAACTGATCAAAGGTGTAGACTGACGACAGGCGGACGACGGACGATGGATGGCCTACCATACTTTAAGCTCCCCTGGAGCCTTTAGCCGAGGTGAGCTAAAACCTTCTTTAATAGGGCCTATCAGAACCCACATTTTTATGATCGTTTTTTTTATATACAAATTCTGTGGAGCTGTTTTGAAGGCTTAGTTATTATTGGTATATGCAAAGACAGATTAAAATTTAGATGATTTGCGACAAGCTATATGCTTAGTTTTCAATCCAATTTAAAAAAGCCACTGATAAGAACCCCTAAGTCAACCGAACAGATATATGTAGCGGGAACTGTATCAGTATTAAGGTCGGAGCTGGCGTTCGTTAAACCAGTTTTAAGATAAAAAGAAAATAAAACAGTTTTAATAGAGCCCTCCGTGGTTCAAACAGTGGTTTTCTGTAGGTATGGTTACCAGTATCGAAGGTGTTTGCAACGAGTCCTCGGAATTGTTTAATCATTGTGATTTAATTTCATTTACACGTTTGTTTCTGTTACGTCTCACTGACTGAGTTAGGAAACTATGCAATCCATTCATTGTTCTCCAACACTGCTCTTCCCTTGAAACTAAAAGCAAATGATCTCCTCTCGTGTATCGTAAGGTTCGGAACATATTCTTATACTTGTACAAACGGCTGTATAAATTTAAGTAGTTTAGCCTTGATCATTGCAGTCGAACCGACACGTGGCACTCCGATTAGTAATATAGGCCCCATTGTAAATCCGGTTGGTAAGAGTTTCAATATGGCGCTGAACCAACAAGGCATTGAAACCGACAGGTAAAAGTTTATGCTCTTTTCTATTTAAGGTAAGTTTGATTATGTAGCTTTAATTGCTCCGTTCTCCAGGAGCTGAACTGACCTTCGTGGACTAGCCGTCCTTCACTATTAGCGTGCTCATTTTTACGAAGAATTTTTAAATCGAGACAAACCTCACAGAAAGCCAATTTTCTAGTGTCTATGAAGTATAAGAAACATGTTGAACACAGAGAGTACGTTTGTTGGACGTGTACGAAATAAGTTAATGTATTTCTGGGGCTAATCACTTGTTCCTTGTCATGATAGTCTACTCGGACTTGAAATGAATGTCGAGATCACGGGTTGGTTTCACTGTGTGATTGGCCAAGTCGCGGGCTGGCTGAGCAGAGAGTGCGGGTTGGACAATAAAGCACGGGTTGGTTTTGTTATAAAACAGATTTCTCAAAGGCCGGACGAGGGTGCGAAGGGTACATATCGTTGAACAAAACATCAGCAGCAACGATTTTTATATTGTAAGCGTGAAATTCAAAGCACCAAGTCACTAAAATCCCTCAGCTACCCAGCCTATTGATTTCGGACAGTCTGCTCGTAACGTTCAAAAATGACAATTTTAGATGCATTCTCACAACAAAAGCGAATTCTTTAGCTCATCAAACAATTTAAAAACCTCAGTATCAAAACTTATGTGTTAATTAAAGGCACTTTGACCATACATGTCGCATGAATTCTGATACTGATGTCTGATGAATAGCTTCTAGATTTCGCATAGTAATCTGCTTGTGTTTAGTATGTTTGTGTTGAGGTTTTACGGCCCAGTCAACCCAATGGGGTCATGTCGGGCGCGGTCAGTTTACCTAACTACACGTTTACTGGGCAGGCTTAGTCCTCTAAGCGCTTAACCAGTATTGTGCACATTCTTTCGCCAGAAACTGACAGCTGTCCTTCTTGAATCAGCGGAAGGGAGAGAATGACCGTAGAAAATATTCCATGATCAATCTTCACGAAAGAATGTTGCCGACCTCACTCTGCTTGTGTAGCTTATGTTTCATAACATACAGAATAATGGCTAAGATTAAATCGGGTAGTACCGCTTGTTACTAAGTCACGTATCTATTGTTGAGTTTGCGAATGAATATGCGAATATTTTGGCGAGGAAAATATATATGCAGACTGTGATTGTACTCAAGCATGAAGCCCTCAGATTAATCCATGGTAAGCCAGTAGATCAGAGTAAGTAAGTAAGTAAGTAAGTGTGTAAGTATGTAAGTAAGGTCTTTATTTAAAGAGATTTTCCCAGTTAGTGTAGCCAATCTTCCCTGGGGCCCTCCGAAACAACATTTTTGTATATATACAATTATCACACGAACACAGAGAACATAAAGAATTCACTTGACATGTTTAAAAGTTTAGCTACTTTTAAACTGATACTTATACTCGCACACACTTTCACGCTCATACACGCACACAAACATAAACTGGCATATGACGACGCTGTTATTCAGTGGTGGGAACAAGTCCATGTCAAGCATGCATTATCTGTTGAACAGTTGGCAAATTTCAATTTGATGAAATCCTATAGAAAATGGTCATATGATAAAAAGAATTTTTCACTCGTGACAACTCTATATGAAATTTATAAAACTCGCCAAACGCTCGTTTCATAAACTGCAGAATAAATGACAGTTCGCAAAAGATCCTCATAAATTCAAATGGAATGTTAAAGGAAACGCTGTAACAAAGTTTAGGCATACTAACAAATTAAGTAATATAAGCTATAGGCATTTGCAAACATGGATTATAGATTTGCATTTGGCGGTGGAGGAAATGGCACAGCAATAACTCATGAATTAAGAAGTAGTCTTTTGGCCAATTTGAACATTTCCAAACAAAACTGCTAAACATGTCCTTATTTTTTATTTCTGTTGGAATGCTTTTTCATGCAAGAGCGCCAGAATATGACAAACTTCTTTTAAATATGTTTCACTCTGGTTTTGTGGGAGCTGTGCTATTGGCAACTTTGTTCATAGCTTTTGCTTTATTTACGAATAATATTTCAAATGTAAAAAGGTTAAACTTTTAAGGATATCCTCTAATGTTACATAATATTTCCCAAGAATTATTTTACAGTCATGTTTTTGTAATTTCTCCACTTTATATAAATTGTAATCGAAATAATTTCCCTATATGGTGCAGCAAAAACAAAAGGTAAGAGAAAAGTCCAGGGAGTGCCATAATCATAAAACGCAGCCCTTCCCAGACCCCAAGAGGAAGAGGAAACCGACAAATCCAAACAAGCACAAATCGAACAAACGTACGAAAAGCACTAAGATTAGCTCTCTCTTCCCCAAGCGAGGTAATCGCAATACTTAAAGGACTGAAAAACACAAGAACAAAATGACACACGGAAAGACATACAACAAATCGCCTCGTAGAATAAACCACAAAGCAAAAAAGAGAAAGACTAACACCGGGACCACCGCCTGCCTTAGAACGGTCAGTAGAGTAAACCAGCGGGGGGTTTAAAGCAATTTTACAGCTAGCTAACTTCACCCTGGGTCCCGATGCTACTCTTAATACAGAAACACATAAAAATTCGGTTCGCATAAAGGCTCCCAACTCAGTCAATGCATCAAAGCGAAAACACAAAAATCAAATTAATCACTATAATAAACAAAGACGAGTACTCATGGCTAATTCTACTGTATGCCAGAGTAAATGAAAACCAATAGTTGAACCACGGCGGGCCAAGCCAAAGACATCGTCAAGCCCCAACCTACTGGTTAAAGTTTTACGAAGAGGCCGTCTGTACACTAAGTCACCGTAAAATTCTGGTACCGATATACCTTGTTGCAGAAGTGTTTTCAGACTGACGCTATATTTTTCTAACAAGGCACTGTATCTTGTGTCTTCTAACCCAGGACAAAATTATTGAATGTCAAAAACGTGTTTCCTCGTGTATCCTCTCATGGACCGAAAGTTAGAAGAAGGGGATATAGTCTATACAAACAATGAGTATTTTGCACAATATTTGTCATAGAAACTAAATGTAAATGCAGAACGTAATGAATATTACCGGCATTTTTTTAGAAAATCACTCGATTCGAAAGATTTTGTTTTCCGTGAGCACAACTTCGACCATTGCTAGTTTGCTTTCTGGTAAATGTTGAGAGGATAAACTGTGACAAGAATACTTATTCAGACAACAACAGTTAAACTGGCCGTCTTTTCAAATAAAGGTTATCTTTTTGCAAGACAGGTAAATTCCAAAACTCCTTTTAGGGCCATATTGGAACTCTTACCAACTGTCTTTACAACAGGGCCTATATTACCAATCAGAGGGCCAATGTGGCGGTTCTACTACAGTGTTGCTGAATAAATCAAATCAAATCTCTATGCAGAATGTAGATGCTAATCAAAGCTGAAACTGCCTCATCAACATATACACTGTTTACTTGCCATTCTGTTTTTCCTATTTTATAAAGGTTTCAAATATAAACTGTAATTCCTATTTCATAAAAGTTTCAAACACAAATATGAACTAGAAATTTGTTTGTTAAACAATATGACACGAACTCTACGCTTGGCTTTGAAAAATTGGAAATGAGCATAATTTGACAAATTATTCTAATTATTTTAGTGTATATCAGGTAATCTATATCACATCCCCAGAAAGCTCATCAAATTTTAAGGCCCTAGCTTAAATAGTTCTAAAACAAGTGTGAGAACGGACCCACGAACGGACTGACGAACAGGCGAAAGGTAAAACGAACCGACAAACGAACAAAAAACAATATGCCTGGAAGAGGGAAGGTGAGGGGATAAAAAATTCAGTTCAGAAACTCAGGGCTGAAAAAGGCCAAAACCGACTTACATTTAATGGAACGTCATATCCACCTAGCTTCTGTTCAACAGCATGAATTCTGGCTTCCCAAGGAGCGACAACTGAACATCGCAAAGTTTCATCAAGCACTTGTCGTAGATACCTGTAGCATATGATAAATAAGAATAAAATGTCTCAAGGAGACTGAAAGCACATTCAAGGAAAATAACCTTTACCGCTTCTTATTCACGTAAAGAGCATTTGACATTCTTTTGAATAAAGCAATTCCTGTCAAAGTAAAGCGCGTTTCAAGGCGTTCCTCTGTTACAATTCGTCTTTGTTTGTGTGTCGGTGTTTTTATATGTGGTGTTAGTTTTGTCTTTATGTGTTTTTTATCTCTCCTCTTTCGATACTGCGGGTTTGTGCTTTCTGATTGTGACATTACCCGGGTAACCTCACATATATTTTACAAGATTTATGATCTTATAAACTAAACGTCTGTTTGTAAATATTGCCTCCAATTTAATATACAGAGATACATTCTCCTGGTGAATCCAGTTATCTTTAATGAATACAAGCGGTTGAGGACTTACAAAAACACACTTCTACGTGCTGACTGTAATTGTATAGGTTAAGCAAAACCTGACTTACTTTTTTTGGCTATGCTTCTTTGAACTGTTTTATAAAAAAAATGGATTTCTACTAACAGTGGTGCAGTGGTGTGAGGAATTGTGTATATTTCATGTTTTGGCATGACCAGAATCTGTTTAACTAAGTTCGTTATTTTCAAGCTTTGATTGCAGTCCAGATTTGCTAATAATCCCATTCTAAGATTACCATAGAAGGAGACGGTATGTTATACACAGAAACAAATTGAGAGTCAAGGCAATATTGACCTTTGTTTTATAATAACTTAAAATTGCTTTAGACGACTTTGAAACAACTGGATACAAAAACCAAAATAGTTTTATGACAATTAGGACGCTTGCTCTTTACTGTAACTAACTTAATCTTTTAGATCACTACATCAAAACGTGTCTCTACAGTACTACAATTGTATCATTTGTCACTGCATATATAAGTAAGGAAACAAAATTATACTCATCCACACATTTTGGAAATTATAGCCTTAATCTGTAGAATTGACTATAACTTCCACCAAAGCATTGCAAAAAATATATATAAGCATTTATGTAGATTATATACATTTTTACATTATGATCCGTAAATACTAACATGAAGAAACATAGAACCAAAGGTACATGGCAAGAAGTACTTAGCAATGTTTCATGTTATTTTAATTAGCATTTGAGGAGAGCACAAGTGATCACTGTTCGCAGTGATGAATAATATTGTCTTAGATAATATTTTCGAACACGAATTTGCGTAGATATTGACACGTTCAACGCAAAATGTTAACTGATTGATATAAGT
The DNA here is from genome assembly GCA_964016985.1 of Anodontia alba. Classification (NCBI taxonomy): domain Eukaryota; kingdom Metazoa; phylum Mollusca; class Bivalvia; order Lucinida; family Lucinidae; genus Anodontia; species Anodontia alba. The sequence continues at coordinate 20,939,935 of OZ024833.1, read as the reverse complement.
TGTTTGCAATACGTACAAATAACAAACAACAAATTTTTGTTTAGAAGGTTCAAATATTTAACATGTATAGAATCTGGCGTGCCATGCAGGGCGGTCATGCAAGGAGATCTAGGCTACCGTTATATTAAAGCTGTATATTTCGTGTCCAAGCCTAGTTTTATTTTCAGTATTTACAGCATTGTATCTATATAGCATTATGAAAACATGCCTATTCAAATATATTTAAAATTTAACCATCAAAAACTGAAGTTTTCAGATAAAACAATCCGACATTTTCATACTTCTGCTCAAACCGTTGATTGTGGATTCTCGCTGAGGCGGTTCTAACGGATACCCTGAAAACTTTTTTGTGGTTTTGAGCAGAAATAAGACAAATTATGCATACCACTGTAATTCCAATTTTTCTATATAAAAGTGGGGTTTAAGGGGTTAATTCGTTATGCTACAGGTTGAATATTAGGAGTTTACCGGACAAGGAAGATTGCTCACTACAAGACTTATGACTCCGGGATATCAAAGAACTAAACTAGTGTCAACACTAAGGAAATTCTATGAGAGACATCAAAACCGTGTCAGTGAGGCTGTTTCCAGACTTATGTTTGATGGTTTTGCCAAAACCAAATCATAAACAGACTTTCTTTCACATACTATTATTGGATCTATTCTTGAATATATTGGAGTAGTTTAGAGTAATTGTATAAATCAAGAAAGAAAAAAAAAAGAAAATATTAGAGGATATTCAAATTCAAACTATGTGTGTAGTTACAAGAGCAACAAAGTTATGTAGCATTGCAAAATTCTGTGACGATACGGGCTGAAATACTCTGTAATCACTAATAGTGTATATTAAACCAACATATCAAACATAAACATAAGGGTCACCGTCACAAGATCATAGTTTACCATTAGAGCTATATTAAATATGGTACCAGACGACATTCTTAAATATTAGGTTTGCTAAGTGTACGATCCACATGAACAAATACGCCTTATTTTCAAGAAGAAATATACAAAGCGTAGTTTAAAATTTGTCTACTCCTGTTATGATTGGCGTTTAAATTTTAACCCTAGCCGTGCTGAACACGGATATGCCCTGCTTTTGCGAACAATGTAGATCCAGGTCTGTTGGCTTCTGAAAAAGACAATTGATCTTGATCTGCACTGTTTGTCATTTAGTGAGTGAATCTCTATCAATTTCCTGGATCGAGTAATCTGATTGGTTGAAATTTAGGAATGGGCATGGCATCTTAATTTAATCAGCATGGCAAGATTTTAAAGTCTTACACCAAATCCTTCATGGTATCGTAGCTCTCATCTTTATCGCCAAGGACATTCTGCACTTCTTCCAGTATTTTCTGTTCTACGTCAGGGTGTGTTGCAATCAAATATAAAGCCCAGGTCAGCACTGCAAATTTATGTTCCGCATATGAATTAGGGAGAATCGCTATATTTCCAAAGGAGAATACTATGTCGGAAAACCTTTTCTTTTCTTGCTTTGGGAAAGTGTCCACAGTAAAATGAAAGCAGTTGCTCCCAAAGGGAGGAAGTACATTCGCGAAGAGACTTTGTTTAGAGTAGACTTCTTTTCAGAACAAGTTTAGTTTGCAGAAAAGCAACACGAAAAGTGAAAAGTGATCTCTATTTAAACATGACAGCGAATCTACCAGATGCATCCCGGGCCTTAACTAAGCCTTGCTATGTACATATACGTAACAGCGCATACCAATACTCTCGCGGTCTTAACCTTTGCTATCAGATAACAGAAGCAGTGGACTATATCGATGTACAGTAGATCCATATACATCAAAATAATCACACCGCGATTGCTGTAGAGCGTCAGGCAAAGACCTTGAGCTACAGGTAAATGGATCGCTGACTCAAAAACGTAACTCTCGTAAGTGAACTCAGGTGCTAACACAATCAGATCCAAATCTAGTCAACAACACCAAATGAATAGACAAACAAATACAATTAAGCAACCACAAAATGAAGAGATAGCAAACAGATTTGGCAACTATTTCCCAGAAGGGTGGTCACTCTGTTACCCAAACTGAACTGAATATATCCTAAACTTGCATAACTGTTAAAAGAAAAACAACAGAAAGTAAAACACTACATAACAATTAACAAAGAGAACCATTATGAAAGTACCGCCTTGGAACGGCCAGTAATAATTTAACGGGGGAGGGGATGAGGTTGGGGTGTGGAGGGGGGGGGGGTGAAGGGGGGCTTAAGCTAGCTTTATTGGATTCCAACCCTAGCCCTCAGCTTTCATAGTGATAAAAACATATATTTGTTTGGTCCGTTTGGAGGACTTCTAACTCATCCGTGAATCATTACGGGCAACAAATAAATAACAACTGAAGCTTATAATGAAGCAAATACAAGGAATTAACAAAAACTATAAGTTCATACATTTGTAGAAGGCTGTTCAGGGTATTTGCGGTCTACAAAGAGCGTCATGGTCTTCGGTGCCTCAAAAGGGCGTTTGATCTTTAGGTTTATTCAGTATTGAGGCATGTGGTATGTAATATAACGAATTTCTGAAATTGTGGGTGTTCTTTGTAGGCAGCATATACGAGGGACAATCAAAACGTTCTCGGACCCTGTAGAATTGGAAAGAACAAGAGCAAAAATTGTGCCATTATTTCTCAATATTAATCCCCTTGCCTCAATGTACTTTCTGCAATGCTGTTCAAGTTTGCTTATCCCTTGATTTAGAACAGTTCATCCTGTCCCCACCCTGACCCAAGTACTCATCAACAGCATCTATGACGTCCTGCTTGCTTCCAAAATTCCTACCACAAAATTTAGTTTTCAGATTTGGAAACAAATAAAAGTCCGAAGGGCTTACGGAAGATGAGGAAATACCTCAAAGATGCATTAGTCGCAGCAGCTATAGCAACTTGAGCGGTGTTGTCTGGTATACAACTTGCAAGAGCCAAACACCTCTCGATTCAACTTTCCTCTTCTTTTCACCATTATCTCCTAACGCAGCAGCCTAAGTTCTTTTTCTTTATAAGCGCAATTTAATATGCGTCCTACTTCAAGATAATCCACCATGATAACGCCCTGACCATCCCAAACGATAGAAGCCATCGCCTTCCCTGCTGAAAAACTCTTTTAAATTTCTTCGGAGGTGGTGAGCCAAGGTGCTTCTGTTGCATACTGTTGCATTTGTGTTCAAAGTGATGGACCCGTCTCATCTTGGGTCACAACTAAACGTATCTTCATAGAGAGACAGGAGATACTTCGAAATTTCAAGACTGCCCTTCTGATTTTTGGTCAACATTCTGGGGACCCATCCAACTGAGACCTTGGGTATCCTTAAGATATCGGTCAAGATAGATGGAACTGCCTAAAACTTACGCCTATTTGTCTATCACGCAGCCTTCTTCTACTGTCACACATAATCAGACTGTGCAGCAGTTCAACAATTTCGTCTATATAAGCCTCCTTAGGGCGCCCAGACCATTTATAATCCCCCCCACGCTCTCCCTCCCTTCTAATTTCAACAGCCCATTTCTTCATTATGATGTAAGAAGGAAACTAATCCCCAAGGGTTTTTAAATAAATTCCATGAATTTCCTTCGAGGACATGCCCGTCTTACAGAAAAAAAACTTTCTGACTGCTCTTACTTCGACCTTGTCCATTTTCTCAGTTTAACACACCCTTCCCCTGTTGGCAGCAAATACTACAGAAATCAATAGCTTTTCTATTTCATTTTTATGCTGAATAACATAAAATTATCAACTGATTGGGGTTTCATTTCAGTTGATTCATTTAAAATATTTCTTGATCGTACATCGTAAGAAACATAATGTACCTCAATATCTCAATATATATCAAGCATTGAAAATTACAAAAAAAAAAAAAAAAAAAAAAAAAAAACAACAAAAAAAAAAAAAAAAAAAAACTAATAATAATAATAATACTAGCAGTAATAGTTCTCATTTGCGCCGTCGAATCATAAACCTTCATTGCCTGCTCACAAAGCCAATGAATACTGTATAATATATACAAAATAGAAGAACTAGATGAGATTTCCCGAGAACAGAATGTGGTATGAGCCTTTTCTGTTTACATTTCATCTAAAAAAAACTTAACCTACGCTTGAAACCTATCAAACTGTGTATCAACTGCATTATAAAAGAAATATCTTGAGTGTTATATGAATTGTGAAACACAATGAAACCGGGGCATAGCATTTCCTAGAAAAGTGCATGTGCGCTGAGCGAAAAGACTCAGATCAACCTGCACATTCGCAGTTTTTGTCAGATTGGCAGTGAAGGTGCGGAAGCGCAGTCTGATTATAGTATTTGCTGGGCGCACATGCAATCTTCTAGGACGTATTTGCCCTGGTTGAAGGGCTTTTCAGCTGGAAAGTATTTTTGTCACAACACATATGATAGGCAGCCCTGATATAGGGCTATCAATGGGAATGGACACATTTTTAGGGATGACTTCTTTGTAAGACTACATGAGCTACATAAAAGAAAAGACTACTTTCCTATAGAAACTTACCATCTTAAAATAGTGGTTTAATGTTTAAAGAAGCAAACAGGAATCGAAAAACAAATAGTTTTTATACAATATACAAAGTAAATATACAAAGTGCATTCACTGTCCTTAAATACAAGGTACAGACTACCATTGATTCCCCCTAAATATTTTTACGCATTTTTGATAGTGTATGGAATCCACCCGGTGCTCTGTAAATTATAGCAGTCCGTGACCTGGATAATAAAAAAACAAACAAAAACAAGAAAAAAAAAACAAAAAAACGACAAGCTCTCACAAGTTCCGATGAGGTGTAATCCGATATAAGCATACACCACAGATTCCGAAAACTGCAACTCTTCATCGTCTGTAAAATCAATCAATGCGTCTAGCAAGACCTCTTCACCATGCTCTGGTTTTGCTTTTCTCTCGTTCACAATCCTCTGAACTATCCCTATAAGGTACTTTTTATCTGCAATATAACAAACAATCTATAAATGATGTAGAATTCATGACACATCTATCGACAGTGTTTGCTGTTTGATCATATAAAACTTATAAGATCCAAAATCTACAGATGAAGACTCATATCAGTCTGGGTCAAGGACAATACATGGCTGATGAACTGTATGCCCTTGCTTTCAAGTACTACATACACCACATGTTTGGTTTAGTTATAAGTGCCGCGCCATGAAGAATGATAGGTTGGTACATATGAGAACAGCTTAAATCAAAATCATCCAACAATGCCACGTCTGATAAAGGCGTTTGTCAACCAGCGATGCATTCTACAGTAGGCAATGGTTTTGTAAACGGATACCAACGGCCATGACTAGACAGCGATGATGGGTGGGATGCCGGAGCCTTCGCTGTCCGCATAACCGAAGCAAAATTTTCACATTACGCGGCGTAGAACTTCAAAAATTCTACTTACGTCATAAAGCTACGGTTACAAAGATTTTATGTTTAATAGATTTCCATAATCGTTTGGTACAGATACAACGATAAATAGCTCAGTCACGTTATCAATGCAGTATATGTGCGTACGTATTAGCATACATAAAAAACTGTCGGAACATGCCCATTAACTATCGTGATTTTGAACAATTTTCAAAACATCGGCCCATTAAATATGCGATCATGCTTTTTGCGAGGTCACCAAATTTAGTGATACTGTACTGGAATATTTATTTATGACGAAACCCCTCTGCATCTGTGATTTTTAAAACAAATTAGAGAACAAGACAGACAGGCAAAAACTCTAAACTGTCAAAACGAATTATCCATTTAACATTGATTACCGTCCTTATCTTGAGCTTGGTATGCTTGGTAAAAGTCAATTCAAATGGTACATATGGTTTATTTTCCGCCATTTTTTTACAATAAAGACAACCGACTCAAGAAGCCCCTTTCGAAAAGGTGTCGACCATAAAAGGAAAGAAGTTGTTTTCCTAGCAAAATTATGTTCTACTAGAGTAGGTATCTGTTCAGACGGGATACACTAACTAGTGGACAAGAATGTGTCCGTTCTCCTAATACTAATTTTGTCGTCGCAGAAAAACACTATCACGCTTTTCTGCAATCAATTAGGTCCCACTTGTTCAAAGCGTCGTTAGCTTAACGAGCTTGTTAGTGGTCAAAATGTTAACTGTTCTAGTTAGTAGTATAACTAATTCACAGGTAGTTTTTGCCGAAAAAATGTTCAAATGCAAAAGCTACTCATTTTTAGCACAAATAATAGCGTATATGCTATTATGAGATGATGGCAGTAAATCTTTGTTTCATCACGAAAACATGCCTATATAATTTTGACCCCATTAAACCCCACTCCTATATAGTAAAACTGGGGTTTACAGGGGTATGCATTATTTTCTTATTTCTGCTCAAAACATAGATTGTGGTACTCGTTAGAACCGCCTCGCCGTGTCGGTTCTAACGAGACCGCAATCTATGCTTTGAACAGAAAAATATGAAAAATATGAAGAGTTTTTTTATCTTAAAATTTTCAGTTTTTGGAGGTGGATTTTCTATATATTTGAATAGGCGTGTTTTCGTAATGTTTCCTAAAGACATTTCTTGCATACAAAGCAAAGACAAATAAATAGCTAGCAGTACCTTCCTGGAGTGTTTTCTCCCTTTCTTCTGTCGGTGGTGTTGTTAATCGCATTTCCATCTCAGCGACTATCTGAAATTTTACCGGAAGAATAGAGTGTTATGCTTTCATACGGTTTTATATGTATGTTTTCTGGAGATAGCCTTAACATGCTGTTTCTGTTATAGAAAATAGAACAAATATCTCAGCAAGCAAATCTTGTGAACGTTCTCTACCAATTATTAACATGGCACAGTTAAAATAGTAAAAAAATGAAAATGTTGGTCATTTAATACAGATTTTGGCCAGCATTGTACTGTAATCCGCACAAAGCTAAAATATTGTAAACTTGTTAGGGTGAAGTTAGCTAGCTGTAATAGTGCTTTAAACCCCCGGTGGTTTACTTTACTGACCGTTCTAAGGCGGTGGTCCCGGTGTTAGTCTTACTCTTTGTTGCTTTGTGGTATATTCTACGAGGCGATTTGTTGTATGTCTTTCCATGTGTCATTTTGTTCTTGTGTTTTTAGTCCTTTTAGTATTGCGATTACCTCGCTTGGGGAAGAGAGAGCTAATCTTAGTGCTTTTCGTACGTTTGTTCGATTTGTGCTTGTTTGGATTTGTCGGTTTCCTCTTCCTCTTGGGGTCTGGGAAGGGCTGCGGTTTGTGATTGTGGCACACCCTGGACTTTTCTCTTACCTTTTTTTGTTGCAGCAAGCTCTGGGTGGAAAACTTTTTTCTGATGGGACGGTTTGCATATGTATATTCGTGGCCTTATGGCTATCAACATTTTTCCTTCTTCGGGTATATCATAACCCAGCGGACACATGACGTTAATATGACATCTTTTTAATATCGATACAACGTCATGACGTCAAGCGTCATAAACGATAAGTGGCCGCCGAGAAATTGTTTTGGCTCTTTCAATATATACAAAAAACCAATACTTTTTTTACATACAGTGGTTTGTACACATTCATGTCTTATTTGGAGACATAAATATGTCAAAATATTTATAACAACTGCGTGTACAACACAAATTATAAGTGAATATACCCAGAAAATACCATAATCATGAAGCATAGTTCGCCCGAGGCACCAAAGGAAGAAGAGATGAGGAACAAAGGAACACTACAATGTTACATATGAAAGACGCCAGGAAGGGCATACATATTCTACGCCTGACGGCTTGTCATCAAGTATTACTTTCAGAACTAATGACCAAATACAGCTTGAAAAATTCTTTTGCAGCTAGGATCTCTAAAGCGGTATTTCATTGTGTTATTCGTTCTCTGTTGGACCTTGTGACCGCTAGCGACCGGTTTTTTAAAATGCTTTGTCCTGTTTAATAGTTAATCGTTGTGTTTGGTGAGTTCAACCCAGCATTTTGATCATATCATCAGGGACGAAAGAGCTGGCTGTTGTATTTTTTGTTGTTTCGTTATGTCTAGCAAGAGTTTTCTTTTCACTCTGTGGATAGCCCAAAGGCTGTAGAAGACACATGCGATCAGAGAAGACTCTGATCAGAATGCGCGGATGTGCAGGCTAATATGAGTCTTCGCTGGTTTTACAAGTCTTATTGTAGGTTTTATCGTGCGCTGTCTCATATGTATTCTTTGTTGATTACAGTTCTCATATATTTTATCTATTACATATCACAGATTAGAATTTGTGCATATATACATATGTTTGTAGGATACAGAGATACTTTCTTCTGAATTCCCTTTGCATACCTTACCTTTCAATCTCTGTTTGAATATCTAATATGATATATACAAATAAAATAAAATTTAAACTATTTTAATTTTTCATTTTAATGTCATGTAAGTGCTACCACTGTTTGGATTTTGTGGATCATAATACAATGCATATATTCGTTTTAAGAGAGAGAGAGAGTGTGTGTGTGTGTGTGTGTGTGTGTGTGTGTGTGTGTGTGTGTGTGTGTGTTACAATCAAATGGGAAGAAAGTTGATATGTTATTGCTAGCTAATGAAAAAGCGCTAGGCTTATTTACTGATACATTATTTAATTTCTTTTCTGATTTATTACCTTTAAAACCATCACTGAAAACAAACAAACGTATCGTTTAGATTTCAAAATTTCCTACATTTAGTTTTAAGACTGTTGAAATGTTTGAAAACATCAACAGAAAAAACACTGAGATGGGCCATGATAATATGTAGTTTCGGGGTAAATGCGAAGTGAAATGATCTAGATCAACCTCTAATAATATAAACGAAGATTCCCAGGAAATGCCTCAATCATGAATTACGGCCTTCCTGAGCCACCAAATGAAGTGAGATTAGGAACAAACATTGACAAGACAAATGCTTCTTATGAAACAACCGACGTATGAACAAAGCAAAACTGCAAAAGCATTACGAAAACACGCCTATTCAAATATATAAAAAATTTTACCTCCAAATATTGAAAGTTTTGAGATAAAAAAAGTCTGATATTTTTCATATTTCTGCTAAAAATATAGATTGTGGGTACTCGTTAAAACCGCCTTGATGAGGCGGTTCTAACGAGTACCACAATCTATGTGTTTGAGGAAAAATAAGAAAAATAATACATACCCCGGAAACTCCAGTTTTACTATATAAAAGCGGGGTTTAAATGGGTCAAAATTATATAGGCGTGTTTTCGTGATGGGGGAGGCGCCTTGGAACCGCACAATCTGTTTGGAGTTTTATCAATACATTTCAGAGTATCGCATAACTCTGTAAATGGGCAGCAAATGCCATGACCAGACTGTCAGAGTGCAACCTTGTCAGTAAAATTGCTGCCCGATTATGACCCGAAGATACATTTGTAAATAGCATGGAACAGTAACCAAATCATAACACTGTATTGAAATGAAAACATTATATTTCATCTTACTGAGAGGTATTTGTATTCAATTTTGAGGGCTTTCTGATTTAATTTTGATAGTAGCTGACGATTATAAACGGATTGCCCCATTTCCGTGAATGTTTGCATATTCTTACCTCATCATATTTGCGCTTAAAAGTTCGGATTTCTACCTCGTCTCGCATATGTTTGCCAAATAAAGTAAACAGCGTAGCTTTTAGTGCAAATTCACACGCATACACGCTGAGAGGCAGTTTTTGTTTTTCGAGCAGCGCACTCCACTCATCTGCTACTTCATTAGCTACCTGGAATACAAAGTCTTGAACTTTATCATCTACGTACTTGGTATATAAAAATGATATAGAGGATTTCCATTGATAGCCACAATCACAGAAATAGCCTACTTATGAAAGCAATAAATATTAAATCTACTGGCTACAGAAAATGAAACTATAACTAGAATTTCAAAAGGAATAGATGATAAACTTGCATGATCGTTCTTGTCCCCTTAAAAAATCTACTTTTTAAGCAAGAATTTGCTCCCAGGGGGCTAATTAAAAACACTTGCACCCAGGGAGTAAACCTTTTCCTCACAGAGTAGACCCCTTTTCCGAAATGGAGTGATTCCAGTAGAGATGTCTTTCTTTATAGAGTAGGCCCTTTTTGAGAAAAAAAAAAAACAACTAATGTGCAAGAAACCAACCAGGAAGATACAAACTTGTCTCTTTTGTGAGAAATGACGGCAAAATCTCCAGGTGTAGCCAATCACCTTACAGACTAGCGTAAACCGTTAAATAGGTACTGCAGTTAGATTAAATATGAGACAGCGCACGAGAAAACAAAATCAGTAAAGACACATTTCAGCCTTTACATGCACCCAGTATGGCACAAGTTCTCGTTTGTCTCTCTTTGGATAGACCGAATGCTGCAAAAGGCACATGCGATCAGCGAAAAATCTGATCAGACTGCGCGGATGCGAAGGCTGATCTGTTTTTACTGGTCGCACACGTATTATTGTAGGTTTGTGCTATGCTGTCTCATATGATAGTCCAGTCGAACTTGATGGCTCGAACATCGTTTGAACCAAGGATTTTTTTTCTAGACATCAGTTCTTCGAGCCATTGAGGGTTGATAAAAGTGCCAGGTCGGGTGAAAATTTAGGATAATTTAGGGATGTCTTTCAATCTTCGATAAAAATATGGTATGTCGAGTGAATTCATTAGAATTGCCTCTATGAGGTCATTGTAGTAAACACACACAACAGACATTTTAATGATTAGATACAAAACTTTATCAAAAATATTCTTACATATGTATATGTTTTCTAGAGCTATCAGAAGAATTGCCTCGATAAACGAGCCACTGGTGTTCGAGTCATTACAATTTACTCCATTAGGAAGGCTACAGTATCTGGCATGGCACCGAAATCATTTTTGTAAGTTGAAAATATCAGCTTTTTAGAGCGTCGTTTTGCAGCAAGTTTAGACCTTTATTTCTGATCTGAGGACGTGGGTTAAAATTTTATTCGGAGAGAATTCTACGCATGACTCTACGAGCTTGACTGCTTACTGATCTATGGTGCTTTTTCTTGATGTATCGAAATGATTGAAAAAGGGATCATAGGAATATAAACATGTAACGTTTTCAGCCATGGATACCAAAATAAACACCTTTGCAAACAGTGTAGATCCATAATGAGCCATCTCAACTGCATCTACACTGTTCCCATTCTGTTCTTGATTTATGACAATTATCCCTGCTTTCAAAATCAAATGGATACAAATTCAAAGATGGAATAGTTCACTTTAGCAACTCAGGAACGAAATGGGTAAACAGGCTCTATAAAAAACTATAGTAAAATAAAAAGAGGTGTTTGTACTAAATTATTGACCTTTGTGTCTCGGAAAAGATCGACAGGTGCTTTGTGATTGTGTCATTTCCTATGTCTATTGTCTTATATTTTCGCTAAAGATGTTTAGTAATGTTTTTAAAATGAATGATAGTCTGGATCTTTAGCCCTTCTCATGCTGAATAAATTAAGATGCCACGTCCACTTCTAATTTCCAGCCAATCAGATTACTTGATCCGAGGTTTTGATAGAAATTTACATATTGGATGACAAATAGTTCAGATCCAGATCAGAAGCCAACTGATCTGGATCTACACTGTTTGCTAAGACAGGGCATGTCGTGTTCACCAAGAGAAGGGTTAATTTGAACACAAAATCCTGAATAAAGCTAAGAAATGCGCAACTGTTTTGGTGCTGTTCACTCCATAATGAAAATCATTTATTGATATTTGTTATATTGATTTGTTACATAGAGTTTATTTGGTTGTTTCGATATATTACCGAGAAATATTTCATTCGTGTTCTAAGGCTTGTGCGTACAAAACGAGTGAACGAAGCGAATGAGTTTTTTTTACAAGCAAACCTTAGAATACGAGTGAACTATTTCCCCATAATCGATCAAAACAACAAAATAAACTGTTTATTACATTTTCTTTCATGATTTACCTTTGAATAGTCAAATTCAGCCGTTATGATTTCCTACCAGAATAAATCCAGTCAGTGCATGAATTTCAGGAGGCGTGGTTTGGTGTCTAGAAAGGGCTGCGGTTTGTGATTTTGGCATTCCCTGGACTTTTCTCTTATCTTTTTTTTTTAGTTTGAAAATCAGTCGCCATCTTGTTTTTACTTTAAAGGAAAAAATCATCCTGTGCTTGAAATGCAGACACAACAATGTCCCGAAAGTAGAACTGGAATATCAAGAAAATCATTCTTTATACATGTAATTGTGTTGCAGGTCTTTCCCAACTCGACGTAAAAATTGTAGTGTAGTGTCCATGATTTTATCAAATTCTCCGTAAAAAACGTCAACCATTGTTATTGTTGTTGCCAATAACGTCAGCAACGTCGCCTAGCAATTATGACGTCAAAACGTTCGAAATGAAATAATTCACTCGGTGAATTATCGATTATAATTCACTGAGAAATCTCAGTAAATCACTGCTGAAAATGTAATAAATATCTATACTATTTTCCAGACAAATGATAATTTGGGCCGAGTCAAGTGAAAATGTACCTTCGAACATATTTTATGCATCTTTAGTATTCAATAATTCTGTAGGCGGACAGTGAAGGCCTTTATCAGTCTTTCCAGATACGCAGAGTGATCTGGGCCTTCGCTGTGCGCATATGCCTGAAGACACGCTTTCGCATGTCGCGTAGCTAGCATGTTTTTTGATATTACTTTACGCATGCGCATTACCTGTTGTATTTCAGGAAAGTATTTTCTTACTGCCTCATGTTCAAATGCCTTGTCATAATGTTGTCTCCTCCGCTTTCCATCATCTCCAACAGCATACGGAAGACTTTTGGGACCCCAGAGTGGCTCAAACATTCGAAATAGTTCAGCTTTGGAACAAAAGTAATATTAATTCTGCATAATTACTATTATTGTTACATACTTTACGTACGCAAAAATGAAGTGGACATAAACTTGATGCATAGGCTCCAATGTCCCCCGGCGTACCTCATATGGGGTATACATATCTTAACTTATTAGATTCGCCAGCGCTTCATCAAATCTTAGTAACTCGCCGTAATAAAGCCCGTACTGCCAAACTTCTTAGGCAGGGCTATCGTTATTTTAAACTTCGTAAGACGTTTTTGAAATTTTATCGCAGACACAGTGCCTTGGTAGAAAAATATTGCGTCAGTCTGAAAACACTTCTGCAAAAAGGTATATCGGAACCAGAATTATACGGTGACTTAGTGTACAGATTTAGAAAAGTTGTAGGAAAATCATTTTCAGAACAGAGCAATTCAGAAACTTATTAACCGTTATAAAAGAATTGGCTATATCCCGGATATTATGCGGCAAACTGCACGCCTAGTTGTCAACCCAATCATTGTTGATGGCTATGCTTCACTCTTTAATTGCACGACGGCGGTTCGGGCCTCAGACTCAATGACGTCCTCTTCGTAAAACATTAACAAGTGGGTTGGGGCTTGACGATATGTCTTTGGCTTGGCCTGCCATGGTTTAACTATTGGTTTTCATTTACTCTGGCATATAGTAGAATTAGCCATGAGTACTCGTCTTTGTTTATTATAGTGATTAATTTGATTTTTATGTTTTCGCTTTGATGCATTGACTGAGTTTGGAGCCTTTATGCGAACCGAATTTTATGTATTTCTGTATTAAGAAAAGCAGCGGGACCAAGGGTGAAGTTAGCTAGCTGAAAAAGTGCTTTAAATCCCACCCCACCCACCCCCGGTGGTTTACTCTACTGACCGTTCTAAGGCGGTGGTCCCGGTGTTGGTCTTACTCCTTGTTGCTTTGTGGTTTATTCTACGAGGCGATTTCTTTTATGTCTTACTTTGTGTTATTTTGTTATTGTGGTTTTCAGTCCTTTTTAGCATTGCGATTACCTCGCTTGGAGAAGAAAGAGCTAATCTTTGTTCGATTTGTGCTTGTTTGGTTTTGTTGGTTTCCTCTTCCTCTTGGTGTCTGGGAAGGGCTGCGGTTTGTGATTGTTGCACTCCCTGGACTTTTCTCTTATATTTTGTTTTCAGAGGCACCAAAAGAAAATATTAGGATTTAAGAATGACAAAACAAAAACTCCCACACAATTACATGACCGGTATGCGAAAAAAAAAAAGAAAAAAAAATTCTTGGAAATGACAAGGAGTCAGTAGTCTTCGCGTTTGCAAATAATAAGTATTCTTTTGTACGTAAGAAGATTTATACACGAGTTGTCAGAAGGCAACGCAGCTCGCCGGAAAGGGCAGATCGGATAAGAAAACAATCTTTACTTATGAAAGATTATATGCATAACTTTAACATAGCTGTAAAGGACAGTTTGACCTGACTTTGTAGGAAGAATGTCAAACTGAGGGATGGATATATGCCATTGAAACATCTTCCCTTAGATTGGTGTGGAGAAAAATATGAAAGCTATATCTTACATGTTGAATCCCTTAGGTTGGTGTAGATGAAATATGAAAGCTATATCTTACATACTTCAGCAGTCTTGTACACGTTTCAAAACTTAAACACATCTGTAAATGACAAAGTATGACCTGACCTTGACTTAGGCAGAAGGTCAAACTGAGGAATATGTGTGTACTATTTAAAGGTCTAACCCTAAGGTAGGTGTGGGCCAAATATTAAAGTGGCATCTTGAATACTTCAATAGCTACGAACACTTTTCAAAACTTAAACGCAGACCTCAAACATGGGTTTAAATGACAAAGTATGACCTGAACTTAATAAAGGCAGAAGGTCAAACTGAGGAAAGGGTGTAAGCTATTAAAAGGTCTTACGCTAACGTTGGTGTGAGCCAAATATTAAAGCGTTATCTTAAATACTTCAGCAGTTACAAACACTTTTCAAAACAAACGCACAATTCAAACATGGGTTCAAATGACAAAGTATGACCTGACCTTGACCTAGGTAGAAGGTCAAACTGAAAAAAGTTGTGTGCTATTGAAAGATCTAACCCTAAGGCTGGTGTGGGCCAAATATTAAAGCTCTAACTTGAATACTTTAGCAGCTATGTACACTTTTTCAAAACTTAAACGCAAAACTAAAACATGGGTGTAAATGACAAAGTAAGAACTGACCTTGACCTACATAAAGGGTCTAACTTGGGGATGTGGGTTTTATGCTATTGAAAAAGGTCCTACCCTAAGGTAGGAGTAGGCCAAATATGAATGCAGTACCTTAAACTATTAAAAAAAACTATGCACACCATTGAAAACTTAAGCATCGTGCTAACGCGGACGCGGACGAGGACGCCGACGCGGACACGGACGCCGACAGACGCCGACGCCAACGACTGGGTGACAACATAAGCTCTCCAGGGACATAGTCCCGGCGAGCTAAAAATTGCATTTTGGTTAGAACATTAGAAGATTAGAAGACTTAACCAGAGACGATATTAATATCTAATTATTTTAGTCCTGGTGAGTTCACAAGTTAAGGACAGTACATATTAAATAAAGGTCCTGTAACAATACATACAAAGCAATTTTGTAGGAAGATTTTTGTATGTACCGATCATTTAAATCTTACTATAATAATTACAATTACATGCTACCTTTGTCTTTCGAATATGACGATGATGATTTTGAGTTTGATGTCAACTAAAACATTATTAAAAAAAAGGTAAGAGAAAAGTCCAGCGAGTGCCACAATCACAAACCGCAACCCTTTCCAGACACCAAGAGGAAACCGACAAATCCAAACAAGCACAAATCGAACAAACGTACGAAAAGCACGTGGACTCTCTTCCCCAAGCGAGGTAATCGCAATGCCAAAAAGACTGAAAAACACAAGAACAAAATGACACAAGGTAATACATAAAACCAATCGCCTCGTAGAATAAACCACAAAGCAACAAAGAGTAAGACTAACACCGGGACCACTGCCTTAGAACGGTCAGTAGAGTAAACCACCGGCGGGGTTTTAAAGCACTTTTACAGCTGGCCAACTTCACCCTGGGTCCCGATACTACTCTTAATCACAACAAGTAAAACAGAAAGCAAAATGGGCAGCTGTTGAAGGTGACCAAAATGCTAGCATCACAAAACAACTAGTAAAACGGAAAGCAAAGTGGGCAACTACTGAAGACGCTGACCACAATGCTAGCATCACAACACATACAGAAAAAACAGAAAGAGCTACAAAGAGTAAGAACAACACCAGGACCACCGCCTTAGAACGGGCGGGCGGTTAAAGCACTTTTACAGCTAGCCAACTTCACCTTGGGTCCCGATGCTACTCTTAATACAGATATACATACAAATTCGGTTCGCATAAAGGCTCCCAACTCAGTCAATGCATCAAAGCGAAAACATAAAAATCAAATAAATCACTATAATGAACAAAGACGAGTACTCATGGCTAATTCTACTGTATGTCAGAGTAAATGAAAACCAATAGTTGAACCACGGCGGGCCAAGCCAAAGACATATCGTCAAGCCCCAACCCACTGGTTAAGAAGTTTTAGGAAGAGGCCGTCATTGAGTCTGAGACCCGAACCGCCGATTATTAAGTCATATCGAGTCGATGGAAGAGAGGATCGGTGCAATGATGTGCCGTACAGCCATATGCTGAATTCCATCTCTAGCAGGATTCGAACCTGGGACTTCGTGATCTAAGGAGGGTAGGGCTAACCTCTCGGCCACACGGACGCTTCTCTGTTTTTCGAATATGTGAGTGGTTGAGAGTATAAAGCATTCATGCAAATTGAGCATAACATATATGAGATTCAGCACACAACAAAACCTACAATAAGACTCGTGCAACCAGCGATGACTCAGACCCGCGCAGAGTGATCTGAAACTTTCGTTGGGCGCAAATGCAGTCTTGTATGAAATTCTGTGCCCTGGCTCATATCAGGCGTAACAGATAGGAATAGAAAACAAAGTTTAGACTCACGTGGCTTGTCATGGAGATATTGATGTTCCTCAAAGAGGTCCCACGATGCTATGCTGACAACGTATATCTTACCCCACCAGAATGAGGCGATAGGACCAAACTGCTTGTGTAATCCTAGCAGAAACTGATGTAAACTTCCAGCTTTAGCAATGTCCCCAAAGTTCCCGTCCCTGCAAATGATAAAAATAAAGTCGGTGCCAAATATTTGTATGATATTATTACAATAAATCATTAATTTTCGTTTTATTTGAGCCGACACAATGTGTTTTCGGGTATAAGGACTGCATATGTTAAATGAGTAGTGCTCATTACGCACATTGTGCATGTGCGTAGCTTCCGTATTAAATAACATAATTGCAGTGAAAGACATCATTATATAGTTTGCTTCTTTTCCATAAGATGTTCTTAACGGACACCATTTATCGCTTCTTAAATAGGGGCTAAGCTTAAAGGAAAGCATTTGCTCCCTTTAAGAGAAAGCGATATTGCGGGTCTTGTTTTAAGAATTGTCGTAGGTTTGAAATTTGCCAGCGTTTGCTGATTCCCGGTTTGCTATTCACACATATCACATGATATCCACACACCAAAGGCTGATAATAAGTATTTTTTGTGTTGGTTTTTTTATGTCAAAATCTCGTCTCCCAAAACACACTTCACATTAAAGGTGCAACATGAATTTTGCTTAATTCTGTTCAGCACCCCGTAGTACATGTCGTGTTTGCATTTAAGCACATAAAGAGTTACGCCCCTTTATTAGCCCACTCAATGTTATTTCGACCACTTACATGTACCCTTGAATTCTACCGGACCTGGGGTTTGGCTCCAATTCCTTGAACGGCAAATTAAACAAGATTATATCGCATGCTGTCGATAACAAAGCCCACATTGCGACATTTGCACATAAAGACATAGCCATTACGAAAATACGCCTATTCAAATATATTGAAAATTTCACCACTAAAAAACTGAGAGTTTCAGAGAAAAAAATCTAATATTTTTCATATTTCTGCATAAAGCATAGATTGTGGGTACTCGTTAGAACAGCCTAGGTGAGACGGTTCTAAAGAGTACCCACAATCTATGTTTTTGAGCAGAAATATGAAAAATAATGTATACCCCTAAAAACCTCAGATTTACTATATATATGTGGGGTTTAAGGGGGTCAAAATTATATAGGCGTGTTTTCGTGATATAAGCTTGCGACAAGTTAGCGATGCAGAAAAGTCCAGATGATGTTTCTGGTGTGAATAAAGTCTGCACCACTTTTGGAGCCAGTGAGAACTCTTAAACAGATGGAGAATTAACCTTTAAGAAATTATGTTTTTTTTATTTTGACCTCTTCGTCGTTTGCGTGTTCATTACGCATTAATAAACAAATACAATTTCACCAATTTTTCAACCAAGCTTACTCAATGCATTAATAATGCATATATTGTCATCATCAGCAGGCAGTCAAAATTCAATGACTCAAACATCTTTGGGACCATGGAAATGTGTTCGAGATATGGGTAATTCTAGCCAATGAGGGTTAATCTTGGCGCCATGTCAGGAAGCAAATGGTGATAATTTAGGGAAGTCATTTTTATCGTCTTTACAAAAATGTTATGTTATATTGTCATAAGAATGGCCTTGATGAGGCGATTGTAATGAGTACACACAACATATAATTTCACCATGAAATAAGAAAATTTCCCAAAAAATTTGTTTTCTAAAGCTATCAAAAGACTTTCGTAGGAACTAAAACACGAGTTCGAATTATCCATGGTAAACGTGCCATCAGTGTTCGAGCTGTTGCAATTATACTGTATTGACTCCTCCGTCAGGCAGTTATAACCACACCCACGTGAATTTCCTTAGACAAACTTTGTATTGATATACCTGTGCTTACCTGTAAAAAGCACGTGTTGATTTGTTTGTCTAACTAAAAACATTGACAATTACCTTATTAGCTATTTTGAATGGTCAGTTGCGGTTGTCAGTTAAATGGTCAAGTGACTTGACGGAGGAGTCAACTGACATAAAAACCAAACTAAACAAATATGCGTTATTTTTGCTTTCGAGTGTATTAAAACTACAAAACGACAGTGTTTTGCGGCCAACAGCATACATGATCGCTATCTGAACACATAAAGATTGAATAAACTCTCCTACACTATAGACTGGAAGAGTCTTTTTTTTCGATTTTAGGTATGTTAGGCTATAAAGATATTACTAGAGGAAAATGTTTGAACTATCTGCGAAAGTGGAGATCCTTATCAGACCCCGTGTGGATCACACCGCCACGTCGCGTGATCAGACGCCGTGTTGAGACTCTGGTCAGACGCAGACACCCGGTGGAGACCCTGATCAGACGCAGACCATAGGTGAATTTGTAATTTAGTGTTGTATCAGAATTCAGCGCATTTGTTACTACTATACGGTTAACTCTTTCATCTCTGAGTTTCTATAGGAGACGCTTCCATCCTTTAATTGGGATATATACACTGGATGCAAATAGGGGTTTCAGTCTAAATGCATAAACAGAATGGCAGACAATGTAGATCTTGATAAGACGGCTCGTTATGAGCCGTCTTATCTAGATCTACACTGTTTGCAAAGGTATCCGATTTGGTTCGCAGGGCTGAAAAGGTTAAAACTGTTTTTAAGTTCATACTTACTCCTCAGACTTTCTTTCCAAACCAGGGACATTGCTGGCCTTCTTTGAATCCTGAAAGTATAGTCATTCAAAATATACTTACTTCAAATTTTGCTGTTTTAAGGGGACTTTGTGTACTTGGTAGATTTGCCGCCAGGTATTCAAGGGACACTAGGGACACTACTTTTTTGTGACTTCCTGCTGTCTCGTCTCTACCACTCGTCCCTTCTTAAAATGGATCTACCCCGAAGAGGAGCAAATTTGATCTCCTCTGATAGTAGTGTATCACTTTCCCACATATATTGCACCCATATTCTCTGATGGCATCTTGCAAGCAGCATCAAGACTACCCTCATGTATGAAACAGACTATCTTGTCAAAATATATTCATGTATACAGAAAACATGTATACAAAAAACAGAAAGCAACCCACCGGGTTAAAGCTTTCCCATGCATATTTCAATTTCCATTTAGAAATCTATCCCTCTATAACAGAACTATGTGTTAAATTAGGAAACATTGTTCCTGTCAACTGGTTTTACCAAGCTGAGAACAAATATGCAGACGAAAATTTGTCTAATTATAGTGTTTTTTTTTTTTTTTTTTTTTTTTTTTTTTTTTAATTTTGTTTTGTTTTTCCTTTTAGTTTAGTTAACGTTGTTTAATTTTCATTCTTATAATTTTTTTAAATATATCTTAATAACTTCTAGATCAGTTCTTAAACTGTTGTTTCTGTTTTTTTTTTTTTTTTTTTTTTTTGTTTTTTTTTTTTGTTTATTTGTTTGTTTGTTTGTTTTGTTTGTTTGTTTTTTACATATTTTATCTTAGTATGTAAATGCTATATCACAGTGGATAAGCTTTGCTTTTAAGATACATTATTTCTGATTAACCTTTCACATAACTTAAAAACATCTACTAGCAGAAACCAAAACAAAAAGTTCTAAGACTGTATTAACTTCTTTTGCAGAACTCTTCTGGGTGTAACAGGCACTAAATCAAACCAAAAGCAATCAGATTTTAGGGAGAAATTGTACTTTGGAACCCTCTTAAGCATACGGATTACAACTGTTTTTTTTTTTTTTTTTTTTTTTTTTTGTTTTTTTTTTTTTTGTTTTTTTTTGTTTTTTTGGGGTTTTTTTGCCTGCAAGGGCTTACTGACCATCTTGCTACTGACTGAAATTTCACAGTGTTTAAGGCCTTTGTTAACGAATTTTGCTAATTGTTTATTCCTATTGTCTTTCAAAAAAAAAAAACATTCTGTGGTTTTACACCACTGTATGTATGACTTAACAATACCGAAATATCTATTAAATATGTCTTTACAACTTAACCAGACCAGCACTGCCTTCTTAGATGTATAGCAGACTGAAATCCTTCAGTCATAAAATCTAGTCTGACATGTTCATTTTAATTTGTATATCTAGATCCATTAATAATGTCATTTTTGTTTTGTTCCGACAATTACACTTATAGGTTGATTATCTAAAGAACTTAAATATCTTTGCTTCTAGGCACCCGATATAAAAAAAAATATTACCAATTTTGCTTTTTACAGAGAAGATTTCTAATCTAAAAGTTCTTACATTTGATTTTTTTTTATGTATTTGCCCTGAAAATTTCATGAATACCGGTCTCCAAATATCATTATCAAATAAATTTATATTACCTTTAGAATTGACATACAATAACTCTGTCTTCTAAAGTCGATACTGCTCTACTAGGTGGGTAACCTTTTCATTATTTTGGAAATGTCCTTTTTGGAAACTGGCTCTTATACAAAAATACAGCTGCTATTTTTACAGCCTGCAATATTGAGTATGCTGTCATGGCCCTTATCGTTTCAATAGTACATGCTCTGCATAGCACATACGAGGGTAGTTCAATAAGTTCGTAGAACTCGGTATTTTTCTATACAATTCAAGATTTCTTTTTTCATTTTTGTGCAGTGTAAACCTTTGTCAGTTGAATGATAACAGCCGTTCAGTCAACACGTACATTTTTTGCTCTTACTTTTTGTTTGAAAACCTATACCCATAGGCAAAAACGGAAAGTCAGAATATTGAGTTCAGAGCAGTCATAAAGTTCCTCACTAAGGAGGGTGCAAAGGTCAAAGAAATCCATCGGCGCATGGCTGATGTGTATGGTGATAGTAGCCCAAAGTATTCCACAGTGGCAAAGTGGTCAGCAGAATTTAAACGTGGGCGAGACTCCTTAGAAGATGACCCAAGGCCAGGTCGCCCTGCTGATGGCATCAGCCAGGAGATGATCGACCGTGTTGAGAGACTTGTGCTAAACAATCGCCGAATCAAAGTTGCCGAACTTGCTTCAGAATGTGGTATTTCTAATGGAAGTGTTTACACTATAATCTATAAGGCATGTCAAAAGTATCTGCAAGGTTGGTACCCAGAAACCTGAACATGCAAGATCGTCAGCAAAGGGTGGAGTCAAGTCAAGAACTTCTGGAAGTGTACAATGCCAATCCAGAAGACTTTCACACTCGTCTTTTAACAGGAGATGAAACTTGGCTTCACCACTGGGACCCAGATACTAAAAAAGAGTCCATGCAATGGAAGCGCCCTGGCTCACCCCCACCTAAGAAATTTCGTACCCAACCACCAGCCAGCAAGGTAATGGCCAAGGTGTTTTGGGACTCGAAAGGGATTATATTGATAGATTACAAGCCTGCTGGTACTTCAATTACAGGAGAATACTATGCCAATGTCATTAAACAGTTAAGGGTTGCTATTAAAGAAAAACGAAGGGGAAAGCTAGCTGCTGGTGTCCTTTCTTTGCATGATAATGCCCCTGTGCTCAAGTCCAGAGTTGCACAAGCGGCTATTCGTGAGTGCAGGTTCGAGCAGTTAAATCACCCACCATACAGTCCAGACCTGGCCCCAAGTGATTATTATCTGTTTTGAAATTTGAAGTCCCACTTGCGTGGAACGAGATTTCGGGACGATGATGAGCTCAAGGCTGCTATAGAGGCTTGGTTTGAGGACCAAATAGACGACTTTTATTTCAAAAGCATATACTGCTTAAAAGAAAAGTGGGCCAAATGCATTGAAGTAAAGGGGGATTATATTGAAAAATAATGTTGAAACTATCTTCCAATCTGTAAGTTAAACCCCGAGTTCTACGAACTTATTGAACTCCCCTCGTATATAATCACTGTTGACCATAAATAGAAAGGAAGGCACTGGTCAGGAATCGATACAATTACCTAACACCTTCTATCAAAGACAGCAAAGCGAAAGAAGGACTCAAAGAAATGGCACCACAATCAAAATACTACAAGCAGAAAGCAAAAATAAAAATTTCACCAGGACATACATGCTAAGACATACAATGGTAGAAATAGTAACAGCAAAACACAGCACAAGCACCGCCTTTGAACGGTCAATATTTTTTTCGTGGGGTTGGCGGGGGTGGGGGGTAGGGGGGAGGGGTGGCTTATATCGATACCTTATATGTAAAAAGGAAGTTTTACAGGAATATAAAAATTCAATTCCTTTTAGTGATTCCCTATGTAATGATAAAACTAATCCTCTTTAGATTTACTGAAGAACACGATGTTCCTACAGGTTTAGACCGGAGTACATAAACTTGCTCAAACATGTCATTTTGAAGCTTCTTTCTAAGGTATCCTGTTTTGTTATTTTCAATTTACTGCTAGATATTATTCGTCAAATTTCCAAATACAGTGTGATTAAAGCAGGTTCTGTCGCATTTTTCACCATTGGTCAACATCTAATTGTATGAACGTGTACATGTAAAAAGAGATACAGTCTGAAAATATCTCCTGATATTAAGGTACTCACTATTACTTGGTTATTACTATTGTTATTTTGTTTTACTCAGACAAATTTAAAAGCTTGTCCTTAATCTGGCACCTCACCTACGGATGATCTTGTTAAAACACAGCAGACCAATATTATTATCTACTATGGCATACCTGTGTTTGAGAAACCACGAAAATAGGAGTAATTTATAACTGTCCTATGATTGATTAATCTAAATATTTTTAGCCTGAACCAATGAATGTTTAAACAGTCGAATAAACAGTAGTTTGTTTTTATTCTTAATTGCAGTTCATTTAGTTTGTGAATGTATGCATTATCTGCCTTCACAGCTTTCGACCAAAAACAGATAATGAAAGTCTTTGAATCTGGCTGTCACAATTTAAGGACATTGCTGTCATAGTAAATAAACAGCTTGTCTTTTCTATGACCTCACCCAGTCAAAGAATATTCTTTCATTGAATTGACCTTTAACGCATATGTGCACTGTTTCTATTCCAAGGTGTGTCTGCTACCTTCACCTAGGGCAGAAATTCTGAAGCTTTACAACTACTTACTTGTTCAACTGAAACTTCTTCATTTTAAATGGTATGCGTTTTTTTTTTTTTTTTGTTTTTTTTTGTTTTTTTTTTTTTTGTTTTTGTTTTTTTTTTTTTTTGCATATCAACATGCATACATGTGTAATGCCCATTACGAAAACACGCCTATTCAAATATACTGAAAATTTTACCACCAAAAACTGAAAATTTTCAGATAAAATATTCTGACATTTTTCACGTTTCTGCTCAAAACATAGACTGTGTGTACTCGTTAGAACCTCGAGGCGGTTCTAACGAGTACCCACAATCTATGTTTTCGAGCAAAAATAAGAAAAATAATATATACCCCTGTAAACCCCAGTTTTACTGTATAAAAGTGGGGTTTAAGGGGGTCAAATTTACATAGGCATGTTTTCGTGATGCGATGATGCAAAGTGTTTATGTTGATGACGTGAAAATACTTTTTATGCATTTCTAATCAGGACTGGTGAGAGCATGTTCCAAGTTTACACTGAACAATTTAATATCTGCTTCTAAAATAAAATGCCGTGGCACTTTCATTTCCATACTATACAGAGTAATGTCTGCATGGGATTAAGGAATGCCCATTAAAACTAATTTCTTGAAGAAGTGAAGCTACTGGATGGCCACCTGATGTGCCAGTGTGAACACTTAAAAACTCATTAGTTTACATAATAGTGATGCATTTCCACATCAATACGTCTCGTTCATCGCGTATCAGAACCTTCTGACGTAACTGAGAAGGTCCGAAGCTTCTCTGATTACTGTCCTCAGACTAACACTCTTGAAAAGTCGTTAACTAACGTGCAATTTGCGCTTATCCACGTTAATATGTCTCGGTCGCCGCCAATCGGCGACTTCTTAAGTAATTGCGCAAGTTGACAGCTTCTTTGATTACTGTCCTCACTCTTGAAGACTCAATACTAAATTGACAGAAACGTTGCGTTTATTGATGTGCATATATCCCTCGGTCTCCGAATACATCAATGTCTTCTGAAGTAATTGAGTAAGCCCGAGAGCTTCTCTGATCACTACCCTGAGACTAACACTCTTGAAACTCCGCAGTTTACATGTAATTTGCGTTTATGCGCATACATAGCTCTCGCTCACCGCGTACCTAAGCTTTCAGAAGTAATTGAGCAAGCCCGACAGCTTCTCTGATTACTCTCCGGAGACTGACTCGAAACTTCGGCAGTTTAATTGAAATTGGCGTTTATCCCCGTAAATATCTCACGGTCAACGATATCGGAGCCATCGGATTGAATTGAGGAAGCCTGAGAACTCCTCTGATTATTATTGTCCTGTGATGAACGTAATTTTCATTACTATAATTTCTGAATAGATAAGTCGCATCAAAAGTGTAGATATCCTATCTCTGCCTTCGCATAAAGGCACTTGCTAAGATATGCAAGCCTAATAAGGCTCCAAATGAGGTTCACGTCCACCTTGTGGCATTACTACACTGTGGTTTACACGCATCTGAAAATGCTGTTATCCACTTCAATATATCTATGTGATCTACACGCATCTGAAAATGTTGTTATCCACTTCGATATTTATGTGGTCTACACGCATCTGAAAATACTGTTATCCACATCAAAATTTCCCGGCCTCCGCATATCGGAGCTTTCTGAAGTAAGCGAGCAAGCCCCACGGCTCCTCCAGTTGACACATTATTCTGAATACACCAGCGAAATTCAGCTACCCGGTATCACTCGGTCTCCGCAAATCGGCACCTTCTCGTATAATCGAGCAAGCTCTAAATTATCAGCTGATTTCTGTTTACTTTCCGCGTAAATAATTTCATGAACGAAATTTCATATTCACGAATAACAGTCTGTGAAAACAAATGACTGTTTTGAAACACGTTTTCGAAAGCGATATGAACTGTTTGTCGCCGGAAATAAAACTGAAGAAATGAGTTTTTCAGTTTTCAGATTTTTAACGCTGCCAGGCAAATGAGTCACATAGAGGCAGCGCCAGATAAATCTGGATTAGTTTTTCTGGACTACTGAGTTGGCTTGAAACGGTGCCTAGTTATAATTCATAACTGGGTCACCTCGCCCAGACACGGGGTGCGTGCACGTCCAGACATCGTGCGTGTCCAGACCTCGTGCGAGAGTAGTAGTCCAGCCTGTAAGTTGCAGAATTTTGACGATCGACCGAAAAGTTTGAGCTTTCAATCTCGTACCTAATGCGTGTCAATTCCGTCTGCATGGTGCATTAGGTACTCAGCTCGAGTCGTGCTAAGGTTTCAGTCACTAGCCGAGGAAGGGAGTCGCCGGAGGGGTGTCCTCACCCAGGCTGCTGAGAGGGTCCTCACCCAGGGCGCTGATAGGGTGTCCTCACCCATGTTAATGAAGAAAGTAGGGTGTCCTCACCATGATCCAGAAGGGTGTCCACACCCGAGTCTCTAGCGTGGTTCCACTCTAACGAACTGGTACTTCCCCCTTGGGTCGCCGCAGGAACTCTCTAGGAAGCCAAACCAGGATATGATGTTCGTCTGTGGCTTTCCTGATTTGGCTAATTCTTCCATCTTGGTGTAGAACTCTTCGTGGTGATACTTTGACGTCGGTCCCTTGATGAACAGCCAATCTTTCTTCCATGTTCTGTGTAGGAAGTATGCTGGTAGGTCGATGTTCATCTTCTCATCTTCTTCAGGGATTCTTTGAGCTTTGATTATCGCGACGTCGTGTCCATGGAACCTGTTACTTAGAGCGTCCTGTAGGTCGTACTTCTCGTGGATCGGGTACTCTTCCTCGTAGTGGTACGAACAGTATTGGATTGAGCGGTCTGGTGCTGGAGACTCTTTCCTGGCTTTCTTCGGAGGCGGTGTCACGGGAGACGCTGGTGCTGGTGCTGGTGCTGGTGCTGGTGCTGGTCTGTTGATAGTTGGCGATGCGGTGATGGTAGCTGTATTCTTGTAGCTTGGTCTGGTGATCTGATGCGGCGTCTGTACTGTAGTCTGTGGTGGTGGTGGTAGCGTCTCCCTCTCCATCTGCGTCGGTTCTCGGCGTGGCGGTCTTCTAGCAGGAGCGGGCTGGCGAGGCCACTCTCTAGCAGGGGGTGCAGGCTGCCTCCTGCTTTCAGCCCCCTTCTTGTAGACTCGAGGCGTTGGTAGCTTCTTGTGAAAGGTTAGTTCAACCCGAACTAAATCCTTTCCGTCGGACATCCTCCAGAGTGGGGAGCCGACGAAATTGTAATCGCTCAGAGCCCTGAGGAGTACACCAGGCATAACTGAATCAGACATGGTTATTCGTTAATTAGCGATGTTCACACTTCGAAAGTCGAAAGTGGAATGAGTGTTGTGAAATGTATTGGATTATCGAGTTATATATGGAGCGTCTCAGTAACTGGATCACATCAAGGCTTTTAAACGCTTTTAAATCATGCGGGTTGTGAACTTGTCAGGGGAGATAAATCCTATTGTAAATTTTGTATCATGTAAGTATAAATTTCTGAAGAAAAAATGACATTGAAAACAAAATCGTGCCGGGGCACATCACTTCCTTCAAAATTACATGTGCGTCTCTCATAGACTAAGATCAGCCTGCGCATCCGCGCCGACTGATAAGTCCTTGCTGTCCGCTTGGGGACGCTTTCGAATTTTGGCTACCCTCAGAGTGTCCTGCGAATACCCTGATTAGATTGCGCTGATCTGAGAGATTGCAGAGGTCATATGCAATCTTGCTGTGCCCCGGATCAGCTTTTAAGGGACAAATATAACAAATACAGGCAACTCTCTTTATACCGACACTCGATACATCGACAAAAATCGTTATAATGCCAATTTGAATCTCATGAAACCTTCTCTCAAGAGGTGACAGTTGATGAAAAATTATGCAAGAATATTTCTTTAAAACATCCAGCAACATATGTTTTGGATATTTGTTAGAATTGCCTCTCTGAGGCAATTCTAACAAATATCCAAAATGTATGTTCTGCGAGGAAATTAGAATAAAACAAGGTATTTCTTACATATTGTTCTGTCCATTAGGGATTCTTTACAACAGGCAATTCAGTTTAATGGCAACATTTTCGGAAACAAATGTTATCGTTATAACGAGGGTTCACTGTAATTAAAATGAATTTGAATTTTCTCATATAAAGCCTCTCCTGTCTTTAGAATTTGCATGGAAACACCAAACCCTATGTTTTTGTTTGGATGAAATATTTAAAGAGAAGTATTCACAGATGACTTTCGTTGAACATTTAGAAAATTATATTAGCATAATGGATAAAAAAAATGAGCAGACGGCATTTTGATTTTTTTTTTTTTTTTTTTTTTTTTTGTTTTTTGTTTTTTGATATTTTCAAGAAAACAGATTTAGCATTCCATGCAAATTGTAGGAGACAATTTGCATGAAATATCAAATTCTATTATCCATAAAAACAACACAAACATCGTCAGTTTGTCGTCTGCTGAATCTCCCCAGAGAGTGGTAAAAATATACTTACCATTCTTGGTTCTTTGGCTATCCTCCGAATGCCCTGCGAAGACTGGTCAAACTGCGCGGATGTTAGGCCTATACCAATAGGTAAAACTGAGTGGTAAACCGTTTAGTTCTTCCTCTCCATATTATTGCGCAAAATCACACGACAGACGCCTTGACAATAGCCTTGGCCTGTAATTATACCGAGCGGAGTCCAGCGAGAAATAGGACATTAGTACATTGCGATCTGAAATGGTTCAGATCACATGTTGCTTGAGCTCCCGCATTGTAGGATCAGTACCGATGCTGATCCATATAAAGAAAGGCGAAAACATTCTTTGAATGAATCTGTGACTAGTCTGCTGGGCTAGGATTGTTCTTTTTATAAACCATTTTGCATGCTGTGCCGCATACGAGTACAAAATATGTTATTGTTTATTTCGTTAAACCTTGGTTTCATGTTCCCTGATCTAGCAGCTTAGTTATGTAATCTAACATGCTTAGCTTTGTAATAAGACCTAGATGATGCAACAAAACATGCCATACTTTATTTACATTTTGCTGACAAAGACTTTTCTGCGGTCAAAATAACAACAACAACAACAATAAAAACAAAACAATGACTATGGTCGCAATCGTTTGATTTTCATGACAGGAGGATATATTTGAACCCACAGAATCAGACATTTGTTAAACTATCCAGATCAGAAGTTTTTCTCATTAATACGGCAAACATAAATTTAACCTTTTCAGCAGTTTTTTTTTTCTTATTAATACGGTAAACATAAATTTAACCATTTTAGTAGTTTTTCTCGTTAATAAGGAAAACATAAAATTAAAAAAAAAGGGTAAGAGAAAAGTCCAGGGTAAGAGAAAACCCTTTCAACAGTTTTTTTCTTATTAACACGGTAAAAATAAATGTAACCCTTTCAACAATTTTTCTTATTAATCCGGTAAACTAAAACTCCTTTCAGCATTCTTCTTATTAATACCGTAAATATTTGGCTTTCAACGTTTTTCTTATTAATATGGTAAAGATAAATTTAACCCTTTCAGCATTTTTTCTTATTATTACGGTAAACAAAAATATAACCCTTACAGCAGGTTTTCTCATTAATAAGGTCAACATTATTTAACCCTTACAGCAGGTTTTCTCATTAATAAGGTCAACATTATTTAACCCTTTCAACATTTTTTTATTATTATTAATACGGTTATCATGAATTTAACCCTTTCAACAGCTTTTCTTACCTTATTAATACGGTAAACATAAATTTAACTCTTTCAACGGTTTTTCTTATTAGTACGATAAACATAAGTTTAACCTTTTCAGTATTTTTTCTTATTAATACGGTAAACATTATTTAACCCTTTCAACAGTTTTTTATTATTATTAATACGGTAATCATAAATTTAATCCTTTCAACAGCTTTTCGTATCTTATTAATACGGCAAATATAAATTTAACCCTTTCAACAGTTTTTCTTATTAATACGGTAAACAAAAATATAACCCCTTTCAGCATTTTTTCTCATTAATATGGTAAACATTAACTTAACCCTTTCAGCATTTTTCTTCTTATTTATACTGTAAACATAAGTTTAACCCTATCAGCAGGTTTTCTCATTAATACTGTAAACATAAAATTTAACTCTTTCAGCAGTGTTTCACATTAACACTGTAAACATAAGTTTAAACCTTTCAGCAGTGTTTCTCATTAATACGGTAAACATAAGTTTAACCCTTTCAGCAGTTTTCCTCATTTATACGGTAAACATACTCGTACCTTTGCAAACAGTGCAGATCCAAATGAGACGGCTCGTAGCCGTCTCATTTGAATTTTCACTGTTTGCCATTCATTCGGTTGTTTCTATGGATACTAAACTCCTATTTGCAATAATGGATGTGCCAAAATTCAGAGATGGAATTGTCCATTTCAGAAACAGGGTTGAAGGGCTTTAGAGGACTTGAGGCGATTTGTTCTATGTCTTACCTTGTGTCATTTTGTTCTTGTGTTTTTCAGTCCTTTTAGCATTGCGATTACCTCGCTTGGGGAAGAGAGAGAGCTAATCTTAGTGCTTTTCGTACGTTTGTTCGATTTGTGCTTGTTAGGATTTGTCGGTTTCCTCTTCCTCTTCGTGTCTGGGAAGGGCTGTGAATTGTGATTGTGGCACTCCCTGGACTTTTCTTTTACCTTTTTTTTTTTTTGATAAACTTGGTAGATTTTCTGCCAAAGTGTACAAGGGAGATAACTTTTGTGACGTCCTGTTTGCTTTTTTGTACATTCTTCCCATCCCCCTACTCCCTACTCCCCCCGCCCCCCCCCAACCCCCCCCCCCCCCCCCCAACACACACACACTTTTTCACGCCCGTGGGGATATTCTAGGCAGGTGCGTTGTCCAACTGAAATGTTAATGAAAAGAAAGTCTAAAAAACACACAGTTAAGGGGTTGAAATATGAAGGGTTATGACAGATGAAGATGAGCTAAAATCAGGTTAAGAACAACAGCTATTGGATCAAGGCCTGGAGTGCTGCATCCCACTGACTGCGACCTTGAAAGATTCTAGGTCAAGTGAGCATACAGCAGTCTCAGGTACAGCGTTCAACTGGATAATAGCCGGAGGGAAAATGGAGACTTTATAATAGTTAGCGGATGTTTGCAGTTGGCGAAAAGCCATTGAGAAAGAGTGCCTTTAGTTAATGGAAAGTGGTTGTATATAATCAGGTAGAGGAACTGCCACCAAACCATAGACAATTGTATAAAAGAGGCAGAGATCTCTTGTCCAGCCGGTTAGTTTTCCCAACCTCACTTTCCTGGACAGGCTTATTCCTCTGAGCGATCAACCAGTACTTTCTTCGATAAAACAGACAACTGTACTTTTTGAATCAGCGAATGGATAAGAATAACTGTAGAAAATATTTCATGATAAATCTCCATGAAAGAATGTTGCCGGACATGGCGGGAATCGAACACACATCTTCCGATCAACAAACGGATGAGCATCCGACAGTTCCATCGAGGTCGGCTGCCAGATGGACTAATCCTTTCTTTTGATAAAAACTTTTTTCAGAGCAGAACTAAAACAGTTTTAATAAGAGTTGTCTCACGTAAAATTGAATGAACTCCCTTTGAATTGAGAAAACCAGAATACAGATTTTATATAAAAAAAAATCAAAGTACTGACAGCACTGATGGATGGATTATCACAGTGTGTGGGCTGGGACAATGATCCTGAAATTAAGACTATAACATTAAACATTCAACGTTCTATTTAAGCAAAGAATGCAGAGCCTGGTCAGATGCCGCATTCTGTGGTGTCTGATCTGGGTCTGCAACTTTTGCCAACGTTTCTGCACTTTTGACAGATAACCCTCTTTACCCAGTACTCTGACGTCACAGCGACGGGAATAGCACGGATATAAATGATCATTACCTGGGCTGTGTTCAGCTTACCGAAATGTTCGTAGTTGCTCGCAAAACAAAAGCAAACTCTCCGTTCATTTGCCATAGTTTTGGACAGAAATAAGAAAATTAAAATATACCCCTGTAACCCCAGTTTTACCATATAAAAGTGGGGTTTAAGGTGGTCAAAATTATATAGGGATGTTTTCGTGATGCGAAACATTCGCGGTTTATCGCAAATTAAAAACATTTCCGTTCAGTTGCGATGGTTTTCGGCGGAGGGCAGCGAATATCCCCAGCTTTTCCCAAGCTGTCTTTTGGCTCAACAAAGATAGCAGTAGCTGTCTTTGCGAATTAAATTCTTTTATGCTTGCCTGTAGCCTAAAATATAGGAATGTTTATAGTCTAGATATAATTTTACTTGTTTCTATATAACATCAATAATAATTTATAATAAATACTCGAGTTCCAATCTGGTTTTACGAAAAGAACCGATAATCTCTAATTGGAGGTCACGCGTGACGGATTTACAATGATCAATCAGACGATGCGAAATAATATTTGAAAAACACTCGCTTGTGTTTTGCTTTACTGGAAACATTCGCGGTTACTCTCAAAACAAAAGCAAACTGTCATATTTTTTGGCACAACAAAGATGGCGAATTAAGATTATGTATGTATGTTGTTTTTTTTTTGTTGTTGTTTTTTCTTTTTTTTTTTTTTTTTTTTTGTCACAAAAACTATAGGAATGTTAATTGCGTTGATATCACTTATTTGTTTCTATATCAAATAAATAATTATTTATAAAGTATAGATTTAACACCAAAGTTCGATTTAACACCCAAAAAAAGGTAAGAGAAAAGTCCAGGGAGTGCCCCAATCACAAACCGCAGCCCTTCCCAGACACGAAGAGGAAGAGGAAACCGACAAATCCAAACAAGCAAAATCGAACAAACGTACGAGAAGCACTAAGATCAGCTCTCTCTTCCCCAAGCGAGGTAATCGCAATACTAAAAGGACTGAAAAACACAAGAACAAAATGACACATGGAAAGACATACAACAAATCGCGTCGTAGAATAAACCACAATAAACCAAGTCTCGTCTTCGAGAATAACAAGGTAATCCCTACTTTGCGGTCACGTGTGACGGATTTACAATAATCGTTCGGACAATGCAAAATAGTTTGTTTTGTTTTTCTTTTTAAAGAACACTTGCTTGTATTTTACTTTACTGAAAGCAGTTCGGGCGGTCTTCAATTAGCTAAAATGTTTGGGGTTACTCGTAAACGTTGCGACAGATTTGGATAGACGTTAGCGAGCATCCCCCGAACTATTCTC
The DNA here is from genome assembly GCA_964016985.1 of Anodontia alba. Taxonomy (NCBI): domain Eukaryota; kingdom Metazoa; phylum Mollusca; class Bivalvia; order Lucinida; family Lucinidae; genus Anodontia; species Anodontia alba. The sequence goes on along the minus strand of OZ024833.1, from coordinate 20,906,876 downwards.
AAGCTGCCCTTTGGCACAACAAAGATAGCGGCCTATGCGAAAAAAGTCTGTGAATGTTTGTTTATAACCAAGAAATATGTGTATGTTTAAAGAGTTGATATCATTTATTTGTTTCTATATAAAAATAATTATTGAGTCTGCTAGCGACAGCTAGCAGGCTCTTAGCAATCGCATGGGGTTTTACTACGTCACGAGCGGATTCTCATCTCAGCTATTTATGCGTATATTCATACGCGCACTACTTCTTAATCAGATGCAATGCGGCACTATTACGGTGAACTGAATGTGAAACAGCGGATTTGGTATGGCTTTTTTATTTCGCTAACATAACTGTAACTGAAATCGATTTAGATAATGCAATTTGAAACATAGACTTCAAAATTCGGTGAAGTAATACACGCGCTACTTTTGTCAAGGCGGTAACTCGGCACGGGGTCCTACTAATCACCCCAGGGTACCCCACGGCACCCCATGCCACCCCACGGCACTAAATTATTTCATTGTATTTATTAATTAATGCTGAAATTACAAAAGGGTATTAGTTTTATGTATCCAAATTTGTTTTTGTGATAGTTTAAGACACTAACCTTACTTCAAGCGATTATCTCGGGGCGCCTTAACACCAAGATTCAAACTGACGCTAAAATATAGCAAAGAGACAAATGGTGTAAGTTGATAGTCTATCAAAAATAAATTACATTTTATATTCAAGTTCAGACACTAGTCATCAATATAAATACTCTGTTTATTTAGATAGAGACAAGTATTACAAAACTTTTATTGGCCATCTAAAACACATACAGTCGACTCTCGTTATCTCGAACTCGCTTATCTCGAATAACCGCTTATCTCGAAGTGAAAATCTAGTCCCTGTTTTAACACAGAGATCTACTAAAAGGCAACAAAATTTTGTGGAAAAGAGAAGGAGCAATTTCTCCTCTTTCCATAATATTTTCAATCTATCTCTAACTTAGGAGTCAAATTACTTATTCATTCTGTCAAAGGTGGTTGTTCGAGTAATTGTTTTTCTCAGTCCGCAAATCTGATATGTCGAAGTACTGATATCTCGAAGTGTTTCATAGAGTCCTTGGAGTTCGAGATAACGAGAGTCGACTGTATTTTATGGTAAATATACATATATTTTGATGCCATGGGGCGCAAAAATTTACGAGAGTTTTAGACATAATATTTTAAATCAAACACAAGTCATCATCATCAATATAAATCTCTGTTTATTAAGATGAAGACGAGTATTGCAAAAGTATACTTGTCCATCTATAACATATTGTATGATAAATATCCATATATTTTGATGCTGTGGGAGCCATGGTGTACCGTGGGGTGCCATGGGGTGATTAGTAGGATCGCTCGCCATCTTTGATGTTGTGCTTAGCAACGGAAACTGAACGAAAAGAAAGGTATCAGTATTTACATAATCAGAATCTACTTATTTGATATTGAATATTCACAAGTTGGTGTCTTGTGGTCCCCAGTACATATGTACAAGTTGTTGTCAAACATTTTTCAGACATTCTGTTATTACATTTGATATTCAGGGTCTAAAGCCTGAGATGAAAAGACTCTGTACATTAGGACATAAAAGTGTGGAGGATAAGGAATGGATATGTCAACAATGTGCTAATAGTTTGAAGAAAATTAACTTGAACAAATATCTTCTTTTTTGTCAAGCCCGCTTGTGCTGAGCAAGACATAGTTACCACAGCTGCATTTGAGTGTATATTAGTGCGTCCTTCCGTATTTGTCCGTCCTAGCTAGAAATTTTGCATGCAGAATCATCTTACAGTGTAGTTTGAAATTTCTCCAAGACTTGGCCCTGAGGTCAGATTTGTCAAGGACATGCACTTACCAGCAGAATTTAAGAGTTTTTAAAGAAAGTCTTCTTTTAAGGAAGTACAATGCCCAGATGCTTGATATATTCTATAGAGCTTCATCTTAGGGTGTAGTATTGGTAGCATTGGAATGCCACATATCTTCTCTGCATGTATTGTGTTTGCATAGAAGATACACAGCACTCCATCAGTACTTTACAAGCTAGCAGACTCTTAGGACTATCAGTCCTTTGATTATTAATATAGTTTATTCGAATAAACATCAAGTCTCCTCTACGAGAATAACAGGTAATCTCTAATTGGAGGTGAAGTGTGGCGATTTACAATAATCATTCAGACGATGCATATTTTTTTTTTTTTTTTTTTTTTTAAGGAAGAAGAAAAACTCGCTTGCGTTTAGCTTTATTGGGTGCAGTCCAGGGCTGCGTTGAGTTAATCGAAACATTTGCAGCTACTAGCAAAACAAAAGCAAATTTTCCATTTTGTTGTTTTCGGCGGAGGGTAGCGAACATTCGCAAACGTTTTCCAAGCTGCTTTTGGCGCAACAAAGAAAGCTGCCTATGCAAATAAATTTATGTATGCCTGTTTGTAACCAAAAAGTAGCGGTTTTATTTGTTTCTATATGAAATTAATAATCTTTGATATAGTATATTCGATTTAACATCTAGTCTCGGCTGTTGGAATCATAGGTAATCTCTAATTTGAGGTCAAATGTGACGGATTTACAATAATCGTTTAGGCGATGCGAAATGATTTATGGAAAATACTTGCTTGGTTTAAACATATTTATTTCCGAAATGTTTACATATACAACACATACAAAAGTACAACAATAGGATTAGAACGAAAGCATAAGAGCTTATTTAGTTCCTTTCCTAAACACTTGCTTGTGTTTTGCTTTGCTTAACACAGCCCAGGATTTTGTCTGACGCGCGGTATGATTTCATTGGTCAATGATAATCGCGTGGACAACACTATTAAATAACTTTGGTGTGTGTATACTTTTGGTCTAAACAAATGACCCATCTAGTGACCAAAACTGCTTTTCTGTCAATCCCTCTCCATAAACAGTTCAATGGTCGTCCCTCATGCCGTGCTGATAGGCATTTTGCATCTAAATGATCAGCTCTTGTATGAACATAAATATATACATGCATACAGACAACAGTTCCACAGAGTGTTGATGTGCTCGTATATACTGTCGACCTTCAATAGCTCGAACATCTTTGGACCATGGGAAATTGTTCTAGATATGGGTAGTTCGAGCCACTGAGGGTTAACCATAGGCCAGATCACGAGGCTAATGTTGGTAACCTAGGAATGTCTTTTCGATCTTCAATAAAATAATGGCATGTTGAGTGTACTCATTGGAATAGCCTCAATGAGACGATTCTAATGAGTGCACAATACACACTCATAGTAAAAGAAGAAAAAAATCCCTAAAATATTTTTAAATATTTGTTTTCATGCACTGTCGGAAGAATTTCCTAGGAACTCAAAAACGAGTTCGAATCAACCATGGTTCACGAGCCATCGGTGTTCGAGTCATTGAAGTTTTACTGCACATGGTACAAAGAACAGCAAAGGTTCAGACGAGCCTGCGCATCCGCGTAATCTCTCCAGAACCTATGCAGTCACGGTAGCCCCCCTCTCTCGCTCTCTCTTTCTCTCTCTCTCTCTCTCTCTCTCTCTTGTGCTCTTATTACAGATATATGTTAACATTTCTGATATGTAGCATTTCTGTAACATAGTACATTTTTATATACACGTATAACTAAGTTACATGTATTCTCCACATTTCTAACTCGTATCGTGAATGTTAATTTCAGACATAGATTATAGATTTACATAGGTTTTGTACGTTGTGGCTTGGCTCCACAATGATGCGCATGTTAAATCAAGTGAATTGGTTTGTATAGTACATCATCATAGTGCAGGTTTTATCTTATTTCCCTTGGGATTATTGAGCCCAGCCTGGTTATTTACCGCTTAAGCCAGCGCTAGGGGACGTATGCGGCCTCGCAAACAACAGTGTTGCATATAAAGAGACTCAATCAAACCGATTCTCCGTTTTTCGCCATTTTGTGTGTTCTTTGTTTCCAAAGGAAATCCTTTTTGACTTTTATTGAACTTGTAAAAACAGATTCTCTTCTCATTTATATAACTGATGCATTTTCTTTCCAAACGGTAGTTCATCTGTGCTGTGAGTTTGAAAAATAATCGATAAGTAAGTGGTATCTAGGAGAACAGAAATGATAAGGACTCTCAGAACAATAAGGACTCTCAGAACAGCCACAAATATAATATATTAATGTGTTTGTTACTTTTATCAGCAACTTTTCACGCCGTAAAGCTATAGCACCGGGCGTACTAACTTATTTGTCGTGATGAATACATTGTGCATCGGAATGTTGTCGGCGTTGTGAAAATAAGTTAGTGGAACGAAACACTCACATAGTGGAATGAAACATTAACAATCCGTGCATCTTAATCTTCATTGAATCAATGCATTTCCGCCTTTAAATAAACTGAAAGGTTGACCTAGGAAATGAGGAACGCACAAAAGAACAAAAATCGGAGACTCGATTTTGCTAAACCTCTTCATTACGAAAATAAGCCTATTCAAATATACTGAAAACTTTACCACCAAAAAATGAAAATTTTCAGATGAAAATTCTGATATTTTGCATTTTTCTGCTCAAAACATATATTGTGGGTAATCGTTAGTACCACCTCGACGGGGCGGTTCTAATAAGTACCCACAATCTATGTTTTGAGCAGAAATAGGAACAATAATGTATACCCCTGTAAAGCCCAGTTTTACTATATAAAAGTGAGGTTGAAGGGGGTCAAAATTGTACAGGCACGTTTTCGTGATGTGATGTACTGCAGTGCAAATGGCAAGGCTTTATACGCACTCTAGCGCCGGCTAAAGCGGCATTCGATTTACAAAGCAACCAGAATGGGCTCAGTGATGTCAGAGGAAATGAAAATATAATCTGCACTACTATGAAGTACGGGGAGATATTTATTCGCCCACCATACGGCACGTAATGCCAGCTGCAATGAAGGCAAACATAAATCTAGTATAACCTTTTTAAGACCGTTTGTTTTGTATATTTCTCTAACTTATGGTTTACTTTTGCATGTATTTGAAACATTTTGACAGACAGATCTTAGGAACAAAGACAGACAAATGGAGTAGTTTAATTAAAGTATGCAACTTATATCGTTCTGTTACGATAGTAAAATAAAATTCTAAAATGATGCGAATAGAAACAGGAACTCAAAATAAAAAAAAAAGAGAGAAGAAAATCGTAGACTAAACTTTATTAAGTCTCTTCATATATAGCTACATACAATTATTGAGTAGAAAATGAAATAATAATCCCTAAATTATCGCTATTTGCTTCCTGATCTGGCACCATGATTAACCCTCAGTGGCTCGAAACACCCATGTCCCGAATAAATTTCCATGGCATCAAACATGTTCGAGCCATTGAGGTTTTACTGTAATGACACCGAGTGGAAGACTAAGCAAACAGCGACCATCAGTAGACACTTAACGGAACCAAAGGAATCACCGCTGTGGTAGACAGGACCCACCAAACACAGCAATAAGATAACAAACAAGACAAGAAACTAAAACAGCCCAGCAGTGAACAGCTACAAGATTCCCTAAAGACTGAAAAAAAATACATTTAACATCTAAAAATGGTCAGTAGTACAACCATGGGGTCAGGTGAAATATCATGTAATACATGTTATTCAGTTTAGATCACTATAATCAAACAATGATGAGGAGAGGTGGTAAACACCTCAGACACTGACAACCAGAGCTACAGGAAACAACTAGCTGAACCAAAGATTGACCAAATAAAGACATAACATCTTGTTGCCTTTAGTTGGCATAAAATCGTATTGTCATTGGTAGGATTTATGCAGTGTTTTGGGCTCTTCATGGTCATAATCTTCACTAGTTTGCACAGAAAAAGTTTTAGATTACTCTCTAATAATACAGAAATCACCTGTAATGTACAGCGCTAGAGTACGCGATTGTTTCGTTGTTCCCAGTGCAACAATGTTTGTTGACAACTGACAACATACGACGTCTTGCAGCTCTATGTATTGGCTAATGACATGCTGTAATCTTATAATCTTGGAACACTTATCAAAGTTACAAATTACAATAATGTTTTCTTATACTTGATTTTATGCTTGGATATATACAGTTACAGGCATATCTTCGCACTCTGAAGAACCGCTCTAGCGTGGTACCAGTGTTATGTAAATCTCTTCCGTCTGATGCATAACAAGACCATAAGTAATGGATAACTTTTGCGCCTCATTGGCCAAGCATAGTTTGAATTTCCTCAGTAAGGTAACTACCAAAACTGCAGCTGCAACATGGGGAAAATGACGAAATAGGCAAGCTCTTTCCCCGACGCCGTAGGGACAAAACCAAAGTCCTGATCGATTCTGACAATTTTCCTGGCTGAATCTGCCAGGATCAAAGCTACAATATAAAATAATATACACACTTGATTTAGTCAATTATGCCGAGTAGACTCTTCTACATTAACTATTTGGACCTGTTCTTACGACATGAGAGCCGTAACAAAGGAATGAAGCATAGCTGAAAAAAATTCCCACCTATGGTGGGAATCGAACCCGGTCCTCCCGGTTAAAAGTCCAATGCTCTAACCACTGAGCCAAAGAGTCGACTCCCAGACGCAGTTGTCAGAGATTGAATATATACCTACAATCTATGCATAACCTGCCAAGGCAGATAATCGAAGGTAGGAGTGCTAGGTCGTAACACTCCCCCTTTTCAAGGAAGTCATCATTTATGTAAAGCCCTATCCCGGACGAGCCGCCATCTTACGACATGAAAGCCGTCACAAAGGAATGAAGCATAGCTGAAAAAATTTCCCGCCTATAGTGGGAATCTCTGACGCAGTTGTCAGAGATTGAATATATACCTACAAGCTATGCATAATCTGCCAAGGCAGATAATCGAAGGTAGGAGTGCTAGGTCGTAACACTCTTCATTTAAAAAGTAAGGAGCGCCAGGATAACTTTTATTCGTACCACATTTTATAGCAATTTCTATCCTAACTGCAAACAGTTTAGATCCAAATCGGACGCCGCTGCGGCGTCTACTCTGGGTCTACACTGATTATCAATATCTTTTTTTTATGGGACGCTAGCCATAAATGTGTTAAATCATGTGTGTCATAAGTGCGTTAACTACAGTAATGTAATCAGGAAAGTTATCCTTTTGTATACGTCTTTTGCAAACTCCCGTCGCGCATTATTTAAGAGAACTGTTTACACTTGCCGTTTTCTTCAAAGGAAACAGTTTTGTGACTACATAAATTGAGTAAAAAGTTTTCACTATAAATTGATGAAATGAGCAAGGAAGTTGGCTAAGTTCTGAATATATGAAATATTTCATGTGTTTAAAACCTAAGAAAACAGTTAAGAAACAGAGGTTTACTTATAAGATTGTCTATCGAAAAAGAGCAGAGTCTTTATTGTACAAAAACATTACAGAGGTTCTAAAGTTAAGAACCTCTTATTTATATTTATTTGGTGGTGGTAATAACCATAGATTATCGTTAAGTCTATATAACATATACGCAGGTGAGTAGGAAACACTCTCTCGCCTCTGTGATCGGATACTATTATCTTTACCAATAACTTGTTTAATTTCTTGGTTTATAAAAATGTTGCTTGGTCCCATGAGATTTGCATTTTGGACAAAACTTAAATCATTAAAAGAAAAGTTGGTTAGCGAAACGTCTGACTAGGACAAGCCAGCTAAAAATTCCGATAGTTCACAATGGATCTATATTCGATTCTGACTTTTCAGATATTTTGATGATGTGTAATTAAGTGATTTCAGGAGCGAAAGGATGTCTGAGAAAATATGGAATTTAATCTCCAAAGCATTGCTGCAAACGCAATCCGTAGTCATTAATATGCAATCAGAAACATTATATACAATAGACCTACTCCGGCAGTAACTGATAAGCATATGCTGTGTGTAAACTTTACCTGGTTGGGTACAAACAGTTTTCAGCTGCAGTTAGAATTATATAGCTCTGCACTAGGAGAAATCATTCAAATTTCTTTCTTTGTTTATTTTTGTATGTTAATTGACCCAACATTTTAGGAAAGTGTGATTTGATAGTATCAGATGGATTTAAGATTTAGATTTAGCATCTACTTTCAACATCACTTGAAAAGACGCTTCTTTTTTTCGCTTGGTGTATTATTTTAAATGAAAAGGTTTCACTGACCATATCTTATCTGACACCATTTGTCTTTTCTGTTTTTGTGGTTTATTCTCAAATATTTGTCCTAAAATTAATTTTTATGGGGGAAAAAAGGCAATGTCTGTAGTTAAGATTTTTGTTTGTTTTTTTTTTTTTGTGGAGGAAAATATTTGTACTTTTCTTTGCTGAATTTGAATTATTGATGTTTCACAACAATACTGAGAAAATTTAAAAAAAAAAAAAAAAAAAAAAAAATGATCAAGCAGAATTTGTTCTGCCTCCAAGCTATATACCCTACAGATTTCTGCATAATTAGCATTCTTTTTTTTTTCTATGGGGAAACAAGTAAAAATATTTTTTTTTTAAATCCAAACTTTTTTGTGCACAGGTAGTTACGACAAAAGGTTTTGTATTAAAATCATGACAAACGTTTGCAAATTTATTTTTTAAAATTACTTACTTAAATTGCTAAGCAAAACAAACAAACAAAAAAGTACAAAAAAAAAAAACGACCTACTTTCTGAAAGATGTTGAATGCACATAAGCTATTTCTTTAACATGCATATCTAATATAAGACTAGCCAACTAAGAGGTGTGCTTGTGAAAAATGTGACAGTCGCTACAGTCACAAGCCACACACATGGAAGAAGTCAAAGTTTTTCCCCGTTTCCGAAGCCATGGATGAACCTTGATAGATGCAGATCATGGCTAAAAGCCTGCACCCCATGGACAAATGAACGTAGACACCAGTCAAATCATTACCTGTGCCCATTGATCCCCATTAGTAAGTCATTACAAAGTCTTACTAAATTTAATTAAGCGATTCTTCAGAAACTGTTTTAACTCTTTGACAGACTTTGTATTTAAACTTGCAGAACTGATTTTCTTCTAAATATCATTTATTAGTCAAATAAACTAAGCAAAGTGTAGCAAGCTCAGTCTACTTCCATAGAAAATCCATTAGGTTCATACAGCAGCTAGCAAATATTTGTACCCAATCATGCTGTGTGTAGTATCTGATACCTGTGTAAGTAGCACTGCCGGATAAGCCCTATTATGTCAAGCTTACGTGTTCGGATCCGACCAGACATTTTCATTCTTCAGAGCAGCTCCAACAGCATGGATAACCGGTGTCTGAAACAGTTCAATACATGAAGATATATTAATTCATGATCTTTCTAAAGAGCACTATAAATATTTGATTATGACAGCTAAAATTAGGCCAAAGGCCAAACTGATACATTTCGTTACTTGCCTTGTGAGGTTGTAATGAGGGGACTTGATACAGTAAGTATATTTCCCGCTATCTTTTAACAGTGGGATAACTTTTGTTACTTCCTGTTTGCATTCCTGCACTCCAAGTCCCTTCCGTAAAGACAGCTACAAAACAGTCCCTTTTCATAAGCGAGTCAAAAACATTTTGACAGATTACCGCCCTTAAATGTATATCGTTGACCCTTAAATATTAAACCAGATGTGCTGACTGATTTTCCGATTTTGTCAAATTGTCGATTTACGACTTGGACTCAAACAGGGTAGTGTATAATATGAAATAACTAGAAGTACTAACACCAGCTGCATTGTAGTAAAATAAACGTCAAAAAGAAAAAAAGAAAAATATTGTCTTTGGAAGCAAAGAACACACTACAGACCAAATAGTATCTAATATATATATATATATATATATATATATATATATATATATATATATATATATATATATATATATATATATATATATATATATATATACACACACACTACGCATGTAAATGCTTTTGTACAGCAGCTCTAGATCTACAGTAATAGGTCGTTTACCATGGTTGATTCGAACTCGTTTTTGGATACGTAAGAAAATCTCCCAATTGCTCATGAAAGCAAATATTTAGGAATAGTTCAGGGGTTTTCGATTTTATCATGAACATGTGGGCTAGGCGATTCTAACAAATACACTTACCATGTCATTATTTTACACAAGATCAAAACATACATTCCTAAATTTTCCCCAGTTCCTCACTGACATGCTGCACTGTTTAATCCTCAGGGGCTGAACTACCCATGTCATGGTCCAAAAGATATTCGAACGCTTAACGTTCGACTGTACATTGTTTACAGGCCTCCCCGACATTTTTTATTAGCTTGAAACGGTTAAAGCAGCATAACTGTACTAGGATATAATATCAAGCCCAGCTGTTTTTCTCCGGACCGTTTCGAGGTGGTTCCTCTGTTCTGTATGACTGTTTGTGTGCATCGATGGTTTCATATATGGCGTTTGCTTAGGAATTATTTCTCTTTCACATCTCCTTCTTTTAATGCATCGGGAAGGCTGCGCTTTGTGATTGTGACATTCGCTGGACACTTTCACTTATATTTATCAGCTTTATTTATCATATAAATACCAGCATGTTAACTAACCTCAACACTATGATGGATTTATGATGACGGCTCGAATACAATTCGAATGTCAGAACAAACTTACATTCTTAGGAATGTCATATCCTCCAAGTTTCGAATCACTGTATTGTACCCTTGCGCCAAAGGCACCTGGTACAGAACATCTCAAAGTCTCGTTAATAACTTGTCGCAGATACCTAAATGAAACAAGGAATACTACAATATTAAAATGGACGTACACTGTATTCATAGTCCTCCATTTGATGGTTATTGTTTCCTATTTTACTACGTCTACGCCTCACAGTACCGTAAATATGCCCCGAATTCATCCTTAACGTGTTATATGTCAGATGTCAAAAAGTAGGCAACATCCTGTCGACGGCGGTAGCGTATTTATGCGTAATTGTTGTCCAATACTTTTTTGAACGACCCTCATGGCGAGACTACTACAGGCAATTTTCCAGTTGTAGTACACTTTAATACAATAGTTTGTGGTGTAATAATAGTATGAACAATAGCTCTCTAGCACGTAAAGAAAGGTCGCGAAAGGCTTCCAAAGTAAGAAAAAATGGTCAAATGTTCAGACCAAAAATGTTAGGTTTACCATTATACCTTCTAAATGCCGCTCCGTGAACGCCAATCAAGCGCGTCTCAAATGACCCAGCAGTCGAAATGCACAAGACAAAGCAAAAGAAAAGGGAGGAAAGAGAGAGAAAAAGTAGGGAAAAATGGTGGATTAAAACGAATAAACAAACAAAAAAAATCTACTTTCGTTTTCAAGTAAGCTACTTATGATCAGTTGCTTATGTTGGATTTGAGAGGTAAATATCCAACCCTACTTCCATTTTAAATACATTATTCTAAACCCTCGGCCACTCACAAGATATGTAAAAATGATCAATTTGTTCCTAGGTAAAAGATTTTTCCATATTTCAATCAAAGTAGCTTAACAAAGAAAAAATATAGTTCTAAACATGTGTTTCGCCACATTTTCATAGGTTTACATATCCTTTCGACGGCGATAGCGTATTTATGTGTAACTGCTGTCCAACACTTTTTGAACGATCCTCACGGCGAGATTATTAAAGGCAATTTTCCAGTTGTAGACCATTTGATACAGTAGTATGCGGTGTAATAGTGGTATCAACAATAGCTCTCTTGCACGTTAAGGAAGTGCGCGAAAGGCTTCCAAAGTAAGAAAAAGTAGACAGGTCACATTTTCGGACCAAAAATGTTCGGTTTACCATTGTACCTTCGTAATGCCGCCCCGTCAACGCCAATAAAGCGCTGCTCAAGCGGTCCAGCAGACGAAATGCACAAGAAAAGGCAAAAGAAAACGGAAGAAAGAGAGAGAAAAAGGAGGAAAAAAAGAGGAATTAAAGCGAAAAAAAAAAAAACACACACAAAAAAACAAAACAAAAAACATCTCCGTGCCCATACATTTTTTCCACCGTGACCCCTGCGCCATGACCTTTCGCGAGCGTAAAATTTTTGCAGTGCTTGATTCTAAAGAATAACATATCTTCTTTCGTTTTCAAGTAAGCTACTTATGATCAATTGCTTATGTTGATATCCAACCCTACCCCCATTTTGTCTGCATTTTTCAAAACCCTCGGCCATTTCAGAATATCAAGCGCTTATGAAACACATACTACCTGTACTTCTTTTACTAAAGATAAGGTGTTCATGTTTTTGTTTAATTTCGTCATGAAAACATATGTTTAAGATACTTTATACAGTTTGCCCCATTACTTAATCACAGAAAAAATTACAGACTTCATTGAGAGTAGTATTCAAAGGGAATGTTGTCTTTATCTTGCTTGTAATGATAGGAATGCATTCTTTACTTCTGATGACCACAAAAGGTTTAAACTGGTCTTGTCTGAACGTTTGTGCTACTTTATCATACCTGCTAGAAAACACTTTCATTAGATTTAGCATTGATAGCTCCTCTTGTAGCAGATTTGTTTTTATTTTTTATAAAAGAGATTTTATGTCTCTTTCTGATGATACACAAGCTGATATTATTAGAGCATTCAACTCACCTTCCAGATATTTGGACGACCTTTTGAATCTCGACAATCCTTACTTTGAAGGACCTATCATTCAAATTTATCCACCTGAATTGCATTTGAACAAAGCTAATTCTACTGATACCGAAGTCGCATTTAAATTTGCAGTTATTGAATTCTAACGGTTTTGTTAAATCACAAGCTTATGACAAAAGCGATGATTTTTATTTTGACATTATTAATTTCCAGTGTTTTTTGTTTTATTTATTTATTTATTTATTTATTTATTTATTTATTTTTTGTGATGGCTACGTTCCTCATGTCCGTCCTAATGGTGTTAAGATTTCACAGCTTATTCGATTTGTAAAAGTGTCTAGTCTTACTTCAATGCTCGTAGCAAAACTTTTACTGCTACACGGCTCCAACAGGGATATCGTTATCATAAACCTAGGAAAGTTTTTTCTAAGTTTTATCGTCGACACTACGAATTTGTCTCTAAATACGATACCGGACTAAAACACTTCCGCTACAAGGCCTATCGAAACTTTTATGGTAACTTATTGTATAGTTTAAAGGCCGTGGTCCCGGTGTTACTCTTTGTTGTTTTGGGATTTATTCTACGAGGCGATTTGTTTTAAGTCTTGGATTGTGTTATTTCGTTCTGGTGCTTTTCAGTCCTCTTAGCATTGCGATTACCTCGGTTGGGGAAGAGACAGCTACCCTTATTGCTTTTTGTACGTTTGTTCGATTTGCGTTTGTTTGGTTCTGTCTATTTTCTCTTCCACTTGGTGTCTGGGAAGGGCTGCGGCGTTTGATTGTGGCGCTCCCTGGACATTTCTCTTACCTTTTTAAGAAAAAGTGTAGGTAATCCTGAATTTTCGGATCAGTTGAGTAACATTGTCAGGTGTTATAAATGAAAGGGTATAACAATGATGACATAAACTGTATGCTGGCTTAGCGGTACATCCAATCACAATTACATTCGGGGTTCAGACTCTCTGATGGCTCCGATTAAATACTATTTATTATAAGGTCTTGGCCGGTACTTTTTATGTCTGTACCTTGGTTAACCAGGGTTAAATTGGTGGTTTTCTTTTGATCCAGTATTCCAGTGCTGTTTTTTGACAACCCAGGAATCTCCAAATGTCTCAACACGTTGTTTCTGTTGAGTCTTTATGTTAGTTTTATTATAGGCTTTATCTGTGATTTATTTGTTGTCCGTAATGCTTCATGGATGAGTTAGAAGATCTCCACACGGACCGAATAAATATATGTTTTTTACCAGTATGGTAGCTGAGGGCAGGATTAGGGTTCTGTAAAGCTAGTCCCCCAGTAATTCATTACTAACCGTTCAATGGCAGTACTTTTTATTGTGATACTTTCTGTTTATTTGTTCATTATTATGTTTCACTTTCTATTTTCTTTTTCTTATCAATTATGTAAGTTTATCCTACATTCAGTTAAGTTTGGCTAACAGAATCGCCAGCTTTTGGTGAAAAAGTTTGCCAGTTCTGCTTGCCATATGTTCATTTTTGTGGCTGCTTAATTGTATTTGTCTGTCTTTCCTTTCGGTGTTGAGGCCTTGATGTGGATCTGATTGTAACAGTTCCTGAGTTTACTTATTTACATCATTTGAAGGACTTCACCGAGACGCGTTTTCCTTTTCGAATAGCCTCCAAAGAACTAACAAAAAACATGTACGCATTTTTGTCTGGTGCTTTGGTACAGATGTAGATATGGTCTAGACATTACGAAAACTCGCTTATTCAAATACAATGTATATAGAAAATTTCACCTCTAAAAAATGAAAATTTTCAGATGAAAAATTCTGATATTTTTCACATTTCTGCTCGGTGATGCGGTTCTAACGAGTACCCACAATCTATGTTTTGAGCAGAAATAAGAAAAATAATGTATACCCCTGTAAACTCGAGTTTTACTATATAAAAGTGGGGTTTAAAGGGGTCAAAATTATATAGGCATGTTTTCGTGATACAAGATATGCTCAGATTGGACGTTGACAAAGTATTAACATATACGTTAGACCGACCTAGTTTTCATGAATAAGCTGCTTACATTAGATGTTCCATTACATCAGTTTTTATCTGTCAGTGTCATGCATTACATAAGATATATCATGAATTAGACCTGTGAAAAAAATACGTAAGTGGTCCACGCAGAGGCCACATTTTACCAATATTGGATACATGATTCACTATATTTAGCAGATATTACCACAAACTAAATTTGAATTGACTTGGTAGACCAGTACAGGAGATAAGCTCTAGAACATTAGTTTGTTTTGTGGGTCACAGGCCACGCAAGCAATTGAGAATCCAATAACGACAACTATCACAGAGCATAGTCTTCGAAAGACAGAAACGCGATGACTTGCAATGACAAATAATAATAATAATAATAATAACACTTCATCGAAAGCAGGGTGATGAGTGGATTGGAAACTGCAACAAAAAGACTGCCTTGAAATGACCAATAGCAAAAAAGGTAAGAGAAAAGTCCAGGGAGTGCCACAATCACAAACCGTAGCCCTTCCCAGACCCCAAGAGGAAGAGGAAACCGACAAATCTAAACAAGCACAAACCGAACAAACGTACGAAAAGCACTAAGATTAGCTCTCTCTTCCCCAAGCGAGGTAATCGCAATACTAAAAGAACTGAAAAACACAAGAACAAAATGACACACGGAAAGACATACAACTAATCGCCTCGTAGGATAAACCACAAAGCAACAAAGAGTAAGACTAACACCGGGACCACCGCCTTAGAACGGTCGGTAGAGCAAATCACCGGGGGGTTTAAAGCACTTTTACAGCTAGCTAACTTCACCCTGGGTCCCGATGCTACTCTTAATACAGAAATACATAAAAATTCGGTTCGCATAAAGGCTCCCAACTCAGTCAATGCATCAAAGCGAAAACATAAAAATCAAATTAATCACTATAATAAACAAAGACGAGTAATATCCAGGCTATAGCCAATTCTTTTATAACGGTTAAGAAAAATTAGATTTACCTACAATTTGTCTAAATCTGTACACTAAGTCACCGTAAAATTCGGGTTCCGATATACCTTGTTGCAGAAGTGTTTTCAGACTGACGCTATATTTTTCTAACAAGGCACTGTGTCTGCGATAAAATTTCGAAAATGCCTTACGAAGTTTAAAATAACGATAGCCCTGCCTAAGAAGTTTGGCAGTAAGGGCTTTATTACGGTAGTTAAAGTCATTAAGATTTGAAGAAGCTCTGGCGAATCTTATAAGTTGAGATATGTATACCCCATATGAGGTACGCCGGGGGACATCGCCATCCAGAAAAGGGAAATTGACTATATCAAAATCAAAATCGTCCCGTTTATCATAAATTTTGGTGGAAACTGTACCATTAGACATACATAGATTCAAATCCAAAAAAAGGTGCCTCGGTATCGGAAGAATTTGCTCTATTTAATTGGAATTCTGTAGGGTATATCCGGTCCACCATTTGGTCAAAGTAAATATTGTCAATATTTAATAAATCGTCAAGGTATCTTGAAGTTAAATTGAAAGCCTCAATAATGTCAGCCTGATTTTCACGTGAGAGAGACTTCATCAAATCTCTCTCATAACAAAAAAGTAACAAATCTGCAACAAGAGGAGCACAATTAGTTCCCATCGGAATACCAACAGTTTGTCTATAAAGTTTAGTTCCAAATCTAATAAAAATATTATCCAAAAGATAAACAAGGGACTCACAGACTTTTTGACACGACCATAAATTGTGATTATTATATACATCAGAAGTTAAAAAAGCACATTCTTCGTTGCAAGCCAAATATTTGGTATTCTCCCGAATAAACGTTCGGTTAATTAACTCAATAAGTTTATCTTTTATAAGATGATGAGGTAACGTAGTATACAGTGTAGAAAAATCATATGTAGACAATTTAGAAGCCTGAAAGTTTTTAGATTTAAATTTATTGAGAACATCATTGGAATTTTTAATTGACCAAAAATAGTTAATTCCGTCCCTTTCGTAAACAGTATCATAGTATCTAATCCAATGTTTTTAACAGCAGTAAGGCATAAAGTTAGCAGTTTGTACAAAACAGTAGTCGTACAAGAACTAGAATTAGCAATGAAACGTGCTTTATAAGGTCGTTTATGAAGTTTCGGTAACCAATATAACGTAGGAAGTCTGTTTTGCTTTTCTTTAAAACTCACTGCAAACTTAGCAGTAATATCGATAGAATGGGTATTGACAATAGATCTCTCGTCAGTAGAAATCCGTTCATATGTTTTGGTACTACCAAGTTCTTGTTTTAGAGTATTGATATAATAAAGTCGTCACACAACAACATTATTAGCAGCTTTATCGCAAACTTGGTTGGGTGGTTGATTGGTCATTGTCAGTAATGACAGACGAACATCACTAATTTTCGGTATCAAGGAGTTATCAGTGACCTTAAGATGTATTGGAAATTCCAGCTGTAATCTGGAAGTAAAGTTTATATGAATGGAAATTCTTAACAATAAAGAGTTTTTATTAATACACTAACTTTTAAGAGACAATAATGTGAATGTTTTCTTACTCTTCCTAAAATTATAACTGGATTAGATGATCTTATTGGCTACACTTTATACACAATGATTCCTGAAATTTTCGTACATATGTTAAGGTAATAGGTATAAACTTAGCAGAAATGGAAAAATCTCTGCGAATAGTTTTCAATCTCTCTCTCTCTCTGTGCGTGCGCGCGCGCGCGTGTATGTGTAAAGCTACTGTCAGGAAATATTCTTCAGCACTTAGAATACATAAACTTCATTTGTACCGCGTAAGCATTATCATTCAAAGTTCAGTATCTATTTTTGTTATTTTTAATCTTAAACAACACCGCATTCGTACAGTTGTGACAGGTCATTCTCTGCGCGCACAATCTCTAGATGATGTTGGAACGACGAGCGAAACTAAAGATTAAATATTTGAGTGGCTAAGCATTCAATAATGACCTTTGCTGTTGGCATACGTGCAATGCGCCTTTTTGCGTATATATCGTTTAATAAAATACAAACACTAAGTCTTCTAGGTTTGTTTCCGTCACGGCGTTGTCTCCGAGCTCCGTCTGGATCTCTTCATACAGTGTCTTGTCAACTTCTGGATTCGTGGTAACGTAATACAAGGCGCAAGTTAAGACTAAAAAAAAAAAAGACAGGGAAGCCACTCTAAGTAGTCTGTCAAACATGCTTGGGCAGACGGTTTTAGTCCCCAGCATTATCGTCCTTTAAAATAATTACATGTATAATCAAAGCACGATTGTCTATGAGTGTAAAATGGGGAAATTATCTTTAATGGGGACTTAAGACTGTCTCATTTAATCCTTAACTCTGTAATTTAAGCACACAATCCAGACCCTGATCACACGCCGCCTTCTGCTGCGTCTGTT
Source organism: Anodontia alba (assembly GCA_964016985.1). Taxonomy (NCBI): domain Eukaryota; kingdom Metazoa; phylum Mollusca; class Bivalvia; order Lucinida; family Lucinidae; genus Anodontia; species Anodontia alba. Next base: position 20,888,901 of record OZ024833.1, on the reverse strand, counting down.
CTGAGTCTGCGTTGTTTGCCAATATCCCAGTCCAGGTTTTACAACTAACCTTCTTTACATAGCACCCTAACGCCACAGCGACAAAAATAGCGCGGTCATAAATAACCATGACCAGGATTTCATACAGACGCGCGGTTTAATTTTATTGGTCAGTTATAATCATTTGGACAACAATGTAGGATTTTTGTTGGTGTTTGTATAGTAAGGCCTGATAACCAACCACCGAAAAAGATAGATTTCCGACTGTCAAAGTGTGCTGGGCAGTAACTATTTTGAATCGCGCTTTGGTTGTATCATTCTCTCAAATACGTTCATCTTTTTAACTAAGATTTGTGTTTTGTGACAGAGAGTTCCTTGTATGCATGTTCTATTTAAATATATTATAGAGTATTTTTCCTTTTGGCTTAGCGGAATTTAACGCATTCATTTTATTTTTTTTTTTCATCTCTAACTAACACTCAGTTAATCTGAGTAAATCCCGAGTGACTGAGCTTGTCTTATGTTTCGTGTGATGGACGTATGATATATAGGTACTGGAAGGTTCTTGCCAGTTCTTTATTCTTTTACATTTAGTATTTTGCTTGTTGCGTTATTACTGTTGTTTGTGCAAGTGGGAGTATATCTGATTCGGAAATATCGATGGGTTCAGAGGTCTGCGACAAGCGCTGATAAAGGACCTTAAGCACTTTTGAAACAGTATGAACCCGTAGAAATCAATATCCAGAATAAGACATTCCTAACAAACATATCATATGCACAAATAGGAACAACAAATCCTTAGATCACCAAGATGTTGTTATTCTGGTTCTTTGGGGTTAGTAAGTCCATACGAGGGATGTTCGAAATGAATTGCTTATTTCTATCTGGAGACTTCAAATTTCAAGTTAGCCCAAAAGTACTCATTTCATGCCCTCGAAGTACTCCCCCGTGGCTAGAAATGCAAAGTTTCAGCCGATGTATCCACTTCTTGAAGGCGTCACGGTACGCTGATTTGGGCACAGTAATAAGGTACTAATGAATGGCAGATCCAAATGCCTGTTGGGACTGGTATTTCCGCCCAGCAAGGAATGCTTTCAATTTCGGAAACAAAAAGAAATCACATGGGGCAAGGTCTGGGGAATACGGGGGGTGAGGCAAAACAGTTACTTTTTCTTTCTTCTAAAACGCCGTAACTATTGCGAAGGTTTGAGCTGAGGCATTGTCATGTAGAAGACGGACATGTTTAAAACCAGTGGCAGGGCGTCGTTTCTGATAATATTTGTTTCAGTTTCTTCAGTACTACGTCTTTGTAGTACTTTCCGGTGATGTTTTTGCCCTTTTTCATTGGCACTTTTATTGCGACTCCTTCACCGGAGAAGAAGATTGCATACAAAAATCTTCTTTGTACTCAAAGAACGTTTGGCAATTATTGAGCCTTTGCTGTGTTTAGTGGTCCAGATCTTATTGCTAACCTTTCTGACGGGCTCAAAATAATGGACTCAGGTTTCATCACCTGTGACGACATTGGCAAACTGCTTTTTGTCATATTTTGGAAACATTTGAAGCAGCTTTTTGGCCACTTTAACCCGTTGCCTCTTTTGCTCGTCAGTCAACAGATGTGGCACCCACCTAGCAGAAATCTTTCTGACTTTCAAATGCTTCTTCAAAATAAGGTGAACCGTTGATAGTGATATGCCTTACTTTCGTGCAATATCACGAACTGTAAATCTGGCATCTCCTTCAATGATTTCCTTTATTTTGGAAACGATTTCTTTACGAGATGCAGAGTTTGGCCTACCTGATTTCGGTGCATTTTTGATGGACTCGACACCAGACTCAAATTTCTTTTTCCACCGCCGAACTGTGTCATAAGACACACAAGAAGGTCCAAAAGCAGTAGAAATTTCAGTCATCAGCTTCTTCAAAGAACAACCAAGTTTTGAGCGAGCTTTGATGTAAGCCCGTATTTCATCTTTTTTGTCGACGCTTCTACCAACCATTTTTACTGCAGTGGTCAATGACTGCATGTATTCAAATGGCAAATTTTATGTCTTACACTTAGTCTAACATGTACATTTATATACCATTGTGTAGATATTTAATAGCCCTATACAGATATGTATTGGATTTTATCGTGCCCCACGTGGATATCGAGCTAGAGGACAATAAGCAATTCATTTCGAACATTCCTCGTACACACTATCTGAAAATAGATGGACGGCATCCGGACGGAAGGACGAATGGATGGTAGGAGGACGACAGACAGGCAGCTAGATAGATAAACGGACGATCTGTCGATCGCTCAATCAGTCTATGTTAAATAGATACGAGGGGTGTTCCAAATAAATTACTATTATGTCGTTGCTGGATATCCACGTGGAATTTGAAACGAATCAATTTATACATGCAGAGCACTATCCAATACCGTCCCAATGATGTGCACATGTGCCCATAAATTTTGCTGAAAGATAGATAAATTATTTTGCGATTTGAATATATGCATACGTATTGCCAAGACGAAGGAAAGACGGACCTACAGAAAACATCGCTCTAAAATAGGTTGTTAGTTGAAACAAACATTTGCTGAAATTTCAGTTGTTTGCGGATCTATTAATGTACTTTATGACACAGTTCATAGATGAAAAAAAAAAGAAATTTTCCTCCTCGTTAGAGTAGATAAAAAATGTACCCAAATCAGGAAGGCCAAAGTCTTCATCTTTTGGTAAAATTGTATCACAAGTAAAAGAAAATGTTGAAAGAGATGCTTGGTATATAGTACGTGATACAGGACAAATGGTTGACATCTCACTATCAAGAGTTCATTAGATTCTGAAGAATATCTTGAAAATGAGAAAGATTTCTGCCGGATGGTTGACTGATGGTCAAAAGAAACACAGAGTTAAAATAGCCAAACAATTGCTAAAACAAATATCCAAAATAAGATAAAAGAAATTTGCAAATGTAGTCACTGGCGATGAAACTTGACTTTCTGATTTTGAACCTAGTGAAGGGTAGTTAAGCAATATAAGTAGCAAAAGACCAGTAACTGCTAAACGCACGTTAAGTGCAAAGAAAGCTGTGTATGCAATCTTCTTACCCGGTGAATGTGTTGCAGTATAGATGCCATTGAAAAGGGGCAAAAGCGTTACTAGAAAATACTACAAAGATGTGCTATTGAAGAACTTTTACAAAATACTATTGGAAACTGTGCCCTGTCACGGCTGCAAACATGTACGGCCTCTACACGATGAGCCCACACGTCTGCCATTGTTACATTTATTTATTTATTTATTTATTTATTTATTTAATGTAAAAAGAGCAAGTAACAGTTTTACCACACCTTCTGTATTCAACAGACCTAGTCCCTAATAACTTCTTTCTTTTTTTTCGAAAGTGAAATCCTTTGTCACTCGACGGAGATATCAGACCAGACAAGCGCTTGGACCTGCCGTATCCCAGTGCCTTACCAGTATACCTAAATCTGCATACCCTGACGCTTTCCACAATGGATTCATCGACAAAAATGATGCAATTGTAGACTTTGGGACTACTCTGAGGGCACGAAATAAAGACATTTTTTATACATTCCCGGTCAAAATAAGCAATTCTTTTTCGAACACTCCTCATAGATAGATAGATAGATCTTACAGTATTCCATTGTTAACTGTCCAGCGATGGACATTTGTAAGGCATCTGCCAGTTGAATTTCTTCATCGTCAGAGTAGCTAATAATTAAATCAAGGAGTGTTTGTCCTTCCTGCTTTGGTGGATTAGATTTACGTGCTGATACCATTTTACGAATCAGCTCCTTCAAGTCTTTCTTGTCTGTAATAAAACAAAACACCTTTCAGACCAGTTTCTGTTTCGCTATTTTCTATTGGTTCTTATGACTTTTTATCCCGATTGCGCCCGCGATATACTTGAATTTTTACCACTGTCTGGCCAAATTCACCAACGGACAAACTGATGAGGTGATTGTGATTGTGCCACCCTCTAAAAACACTGTATAAATAAATAGATAAATACATGCTATTTGTCAATGCTTTGTTACCAGAAAATAGGTTTGGCATTCATGCAAACCCAGCTAGCATTCTACATAAATCTACAGCGAAATGTCTAAATTTATTATCTGGGGAAAATAAGAAAACATTTTGTATTATCGTCTACTGAAAGTTTTAATCAGCATACAAAGCGTTTAATTAAACATAACCATTACGAAAAATGCCTATATGAATTTGACCCCCTAAAACACCACTTTTATATAGCAAAACTCGGGTTTACACGGGTATACATTATTTTTCTTATTGCTGCTCAAACACATAGATTGTGGGTACTCGTTAGAACCGCCTCGCCGAGGTGGTTCTAACGAGTACCCACAATCTATGTTTTGAGCAGAAATATGAAAAATATCAGAGTTTTTAATTTGAAAATGTTCAGTTTTTGGAGGTGAAATTTTCTATATATTTGAATAGGCGTGTTTTCGTAATGCAGTGCTGACTAGCAAAAGCGGAATCCAGTTGCTTCACTGTGTGACTCTCATACTGATGAAGTCATCCAAACAATTTAGCATGTACAGAGACGGGTAGCTCGATGGGCTCTTTGGAACTATTCGCCCTATCCCAGTGTCTCTCTCATGATAGGAAAATGCGGATGCCATTTTCTTTAGCAGCCACGTGCTGATTTACGTCTGGTTCCGAGGTTATATTTTTGTCATGCTCAACTTAGCAGAGCTCAGCTATGTTTATCAATACAGAATTTGCAATTGTAAATAATTTGATTAGCATGAAAAACTATTAACGATAGATAGATAGATAGATAGATAGATAGATAGATAGATAGATAGATAGATAGATAGACAGACAGACAGACAGACAGACAGATAGATAGATAGATAGATAGATAGATAGATAGATAGATAGATAGATAGATAGATAGATGTGTTAAGTAACTATTAAATCGTTATGGGTTGGATAATATTGATAGCAATAAGCCTGTTCTGATAAGCAGTGTTTCTCAAAGCAAAACATATGCTCAAAGGAAGCAAATACAGTCGACTCTCGTCATCTCGAATTCCAAGGGACTCTATGAAATACTTCGAGATATCCGTGTCCCGACATATCAGATTTGCAGAATTGAGGGAAGAAATAATTCGAACAACCACATTTAACATATATATATGTAAATTGACTCTTGAAAGTAGAGATATATTAAAACTATTGTGGAAAAAGAGTAGAAATTGCTCCTAAGGGGAAAATATTGTGGAAAAGAGGAGACATTGCTCCTTAGGAGCAATTTTTCCTCTTTTTCCACAACATTTTTTAGCTGTTGATACATTTTCATGTGTAGGCAGGGAGCAGATTTTCACTTCGAGATAAGCGGTTATTAGAGATAAGCGAGATCGAGATAACGAGAGTCGTCTGTACTTTCCTTTTACTGTAGATCCCTTTTCAGAAGGGAACAAAACAATTTTGACAGAGTTGCTTTCCTTGAAATTGTGTTCATTCTCCTTATCATAATTTAGATAACTAATGTGAACAGAAAACAAGTGCACGTTCAAGCTGCTTAAGTATAACTCTTTCCACGCTACTGACGACTTTTGGCATCTGCTGACCTTTTGCAAACAGTTTGGACCAAGATCAGGCCCGACGTATTGTCGGGCCTGATCTTGATTCAAATTGTTTGACACTCTGATGGTATACTTGAAAATTTGTTTTGAAACAAAAGTTAATTTAAAAACAACAACAAAAAAAAAACAGGCAACAACAACAACAACAACAGCAACAAAACAAAATACCCAGCACGCAAAGAGTTAACAGACTATTTTAACAAATAAAGAAAAACAAGAACATCCAGGTAGTTTTTCGCTGAATGTTTTGGGACAAATCGTCTGCTGTAGTTCGTCTATGTTAATATGTCTGCAGCTTCATGTGACCAGTTACAATTTGTTGAAATTTAACTCTTTGCATGCTGAGTAATTTTTTGCATGCTTCTTGTCGTCTGTGTGTGTGTGGGAGGGGGGGGGGAGGGGGAGGTGTTGGTGTTTTAAATTAACTTTTTCAAAAATACCTTTCAGAAATATCATCAGAGTACCAAACAGTTTTGATCCAGATCAGGCCAAACGTTTGATCGGACCTGATGTAGGTCCACACTGTTTGCAAAGTTATCAGGCGACGACAAAAATGCCACTAGCTGGTAAAGAGTTAATTTATAGGTCTTTTTGTGATGTTCTGGAAACACCGTGGTTGATCCAATCTTTCCTTGTTATATATATGCTTGTTATTGTGAATACACATGATATACACATGAACGTGTAAATATTCAGAACAGGTTAAAGGCTCCATATTCCTCAAAAATAGCCATTTTTTTATCCAAGAAAGGTTTAATAAATTGATATATGGTAATAATATAACCATAAAATGTAGCCTCTGATAGCCGGTAAAATTTCAGTTAGTCCCTCGTTTTTGAACTGTATTAAAAATGAAATGATTTTTTTTATCTTATCTTTGAACTGATGTTAGCAACATTAATTCAGAAATACGATAAAAAATCATTTTATTTCAAGAACGAGAGATTAACTAAAATTTTTCAACATGTTAGGTGCCACAATTTATGATTATATTAATACCACATATCAATTTATTGAACTTTTCTTGGAGAATAAAATGTCTATTTTGAGGAATATGGTGCTTTAATATTCTGTATTTACGTAGGCTGACCTATATCTTTACGCAGGCTGACCTATTGCTTAACAGTCAGTATAATTATACTATGTCCTATCCTTATCTTTCGCGTGGCGCGGCCTCTGTGACTTATTCAGTTTTAACGACGAGAGCTTTGAACAGACTGCTGTCGCTTGGGCTGTTCAGGGTCTCGGCTGTGTACAAATCGTATCTTTACTTTCGTTTGTTTACCATTGCAAAACGCTACGTTATACGACTGTTATTTCCACTAATATTCCATACTAATGATTTTGGCGCCAATACGTTATAAAAATTTAGCGTCGACGTCATATTCATACTTTGTTTCCTAACTCCTCGATAAAGCTGCATTACGAAAAAACGCCTATATAGTTTTAACCCCTTCACCCCCACCTTTATATAGTGAAATTGAGGTTTGCAGGGGTATACACTAGTTTTCTTATTTCTGCTCAAAAAACGTAGATAGAGGGTACTCGTTAGAACCGCCTCAGCAAAGCGGTTCTAACAAGTATCCACAATCTATGTTTTGAGCAAAAATATGAAAAATATCAGCACTTTGTATCTGATGTTATTTTTTTTTAATTTTTGGTGGTAAATTTTTCAGTATATTTGACTAGACGTTTTTTTTTTGTAATGGAAAGGCGAAACTTCAGAAATTAATTTGATAAGGTTAGTTCATACGGTGTTGTCTGCAATACAAAATATTCAGAAATGGCATTTACCTTTTTGCATGTGCTTTAGCTGTTCTTTGGTACGTGGTTTGACTAAACTAGCTTCTATGTCAGCCCATACCTAAAGCGAAAGCTTAAACGTGAGATGTTATATCATATTTATTTTAAGTACTCGAATATCTTAACTCCTGACCATATCTGTGCGAAAATTTCAACAGGTCCATTCGACTGTCTGTTGATGTATCTAAAATAATAATGACAGTCAAAGAGGAAAGGCTCTGATCAGTCGCGCGTGTCTACAATGTTTGAGGTATCTGCTCACTTTGCTTCCTGTTTTCTTTTGTTTCTTTCGTTCGAATATTTGTAGCTGCATCAGGAGATCTGGACCAGGTTTTTGCGCGAGTAAAACTTAGTCAATTCCTTTCCCAACCCCACCTCAAGGAGATGTCCTACTGACTGTCCAACGTGGTTTCTCTTTTCATTACGAAAACACGCCTATTCAAAATATATTGAAAATTTCACCACCGAAAACTGAAAGTTTTCAGATAAAAATTCTGATATTTTTCATATCTCTGCTCAAAACATAGATTGTGAGTACTCGTTAGAACCGCCTCGCCGAGGCGGTTCTAACGAGTACCCACAATCTATGTTTTTGAGCAGAAATAAGAAAAATAATGTATACCCTTGTAAACCCAGTTTTACTGTATAAAAGTGGGGTTTAAGGGGGGTCAAAATTATATAGGTATGTTTTCGTAATGGCAGTTCTTTTTTTTTTTTTTTTTTTTTTTTTTTTTTTGTGCGTCGGTGGTTTTAAAGGTGAAGTTTGTCCGTCATTAATTGTTCCTCAGTTTTCCTGTTCGAGAGTCCCGGGAAGGCTGCTCTTCGTGTCATTTCCTGGGTATCTTTAATACATTTTGCTAAGTCCTGTGTTCTGTCGGTACAGATGTGTAGGGAAAATTAGAAATCCGCTGCAGGATTAAATGTTCAGTATTAGTTACCGTGATCATAGTGAAATGGTCCTCTCTGGCGATATACTATTCACATTCGTATTCAAAAGACATTTAATGGAAAAATAAAACTTAAATGACTCGAACACCGATTGCTTGTTTACCGTGGTTGATTTGAACTCGTTTTAGAGTCCCTTGAAAATTCTTCCAATAGCCTAAGAAAGTAAATATTAAGGATGTTATATATATATATATATATATATATATATATATATATATATATATATATATATATATATATATATATATATATATATATATATATATACGAGGGATGTTCGAAATGAATTGCTTATTGTCCTCTAGCTCGATATCCACGTGGGGCACGATAAAAACCAATACATAGCTGTATAGGGCTATTCAATATCTACACAATGGTGTATAATTGTACATGTTAGACTAAGTGTAAGACATAAAATTTGCCATTTGAATACACGCAGTCATTGACCACTGCAGTAAAAATGGTTGGTAGAAGCGTCGACAAAAAAGATGAAATACGGGCTTACATCAAAGCTCGCTCAAAACTTGGTTGTTCTTTGAAGAAGCTGATGACTGAAATTTCTACTGCTTTTGGACCTTCTTGTGTGTCTTATGACACAGTTCGGCGGTGGAAAAAGAAATTTGAGTCTGGTGTAGAGTCCATCAAAAATGCACCGAAATCAGGTAGGCCAAAATCTGCATCTCGTAAAGAAATCGTTTCCAAAATAAAGGAAATCATTGAATGAGATGCCAGATTTACAGTTCGTGATATTGCACGAAAGGTAGGCATATCACTATCAACGGTTCACCTTATTTTGAAGAAGCATTTGAAAGTCAGAAAGATTTCTGCTAGATGGGTGCCACATCTGTTGACTGACGAGCAAAAGAGGCAACGGG